>VDFB02359573.1:58434-183265 GCA_007258455.2 Sequoia sempervirens
GGCACCTACCCCAACCCCCCTATAATCCCTCATGCACACCCGGGAACCTTAGGAGAGATATAGCTAAACTTATCCCTCGCCGACTAGCCCTACTATATCCTAGCAGTAGGGCCCCTACCATCTATAGGGCGAAGTTAAGGACCAACAACTAGGGCTGTTAAGGACCAACCCGGATAGATTATCTCGACGACCAACTTGGCCCTACCGCCCATAGAATTGTAGGGCAGTCGAGATGACCAACCCGACCCGAGCTGAGCCAACTAGAATTGCCTCTCGATTGCCCTACAATTCTATGGCCCTACCGCTACTATAGTTCTATCGGCTGAGCTCCTTTCAAGCCCGGGTCCGGGCCAGACTATATACGTAACATGAGCTGGCCTCACTCCTTAGAATAGTAGGGCGGGTGGGTGGGAAACTATAGCTCCCCAATTAGAGTTGTTTCGGGGTGTTCATAGGGAACAATACGGTGTTACGTATAGAATCTGCGCCAATATAGACCCCCATTAACACCCGGAACGCACTATAGTTCCCACCCTTTCCCCCCTGCAGGGTGGGGGGTTATACCGGGGTGTTCATAGGGAGCTATAGTTCCTTAGGGTTAGCCGCCCCCTTGCGCTTCGCACCGACCACATTCGCCCATAGAATAGTAGGGGGGCTAGCAGGGCAGGTTTATTAATGAACGCATCCTTAGAAAACTATAGAAGCCCTCCCCCCCGGGCACTGATTAATTAAGCCCCTTTAGAATAGTCGGGGCCCTCCCTGCCATAACTATGCCCCTTCTTCTAGCGAGCTAATGCCATTAAGGGCAAGCTGATGCCATTAAGCCCCTGCTTCGGGGTGGGGCCCAGGAGGAAGGTAGTTCCAACTTAAGGGGGCAAGCTGATGCCATTACCAACGGGGTGGGAACGGCTGGAGGAAGGTAGTTCATCAGCCCGCTAGAAGAACCTGCTAGCCCTCCTCCAATTAGAGTTGTGGGAGGCTAATGTTGGTGGGAACGGCTGGAGGATATAGAACAGGTAGTCGGGTAGATTAATTGGTGGGTGGATATAGCGTCAATTCTGTCGAATAATGGAAAAGAAGGGCCCCTACCCTTAGAATAGTAGGGCTATGGCCCAACTAATCTACCAGGGTGGGTTGCCAATAGAGCCCCCCCCCACCCCGGGCGGACCGGGAAGCAGGGGGGGATGAGAATTGGCATTATTTTATTTGATGGCCGGCCCTATCCCCGAATAATAGATGCAGAGGGGCACCCACCCACCCAGCCTTTCCAATGCCTATATAGGGGGGGATGGGGCCTCCCACCTTAGAACTCTTCCGGGTGGGCCCTACTATTCTATGGCGGAGGATAGGATGGGGTTGTTTTTCCGGGAAGCAGGGTGGGAACAATAAGTAGCTATTCCACATAAGCTCTAGTGATCAGAGAAAGGGTATTGGTGATCCCGACGGGGCGCATGGGTAATATGCATCTGGATCCGATGAACTCTGCGAAACCACTGCATCTTACTTCGCCTCTCCTACTACTCCCCACTTCGTCTCCGATACCTCTACCATTAATAGGACCGGGGTCCGGAGGGGGGGAGGGGGGAGGCCATCTCGGGAAACTCTCGATTTCGAACAATGAAGGGAAGGGCAACTGCACCCCCTACGCAGGTAGCTTCTGCGGAGCCTCCGCTGGTGCATCCGGAGAAGGAAGCCCCATAGAATAGTAGGGCCTGCGATGGCCCTATAGTTTCTTATGGCGATCGAAGCATGGGGGACAGACCTGCAGAGCTGGTTTATCCCGCGGTGGGAGGGGAGGGAGCATCTATATACGGATTCTCAAGTGATTGCCCTTAAAATAGGCCGGGGCTTTCCTCTTGGTCGGTTAAGTGAATCTCATTTCCTGACCCAATGAGCCGAGCCTAAGCCTGGTATGGTTGATGGGGATAGAGGAATTCTCCATCTCTGGTCGAGCAACGCCTAGTCCCCTAGGTCATTGATCAACCTCGGCCATCCAACCCTTATCTTTCCTTTGAACTGTGGCTCAATGCCAACGGATGGTGGGGGAGGGACTGGTAATGCAGATGAGAGAATGGCCCTACTATTCTATGGGCCCGGGGATGGTTTGACCTAACTTTCCCTGGATGGTTTGCAATGGAATGCCCAACTGGTTTGGATGGGAAGCAATGCCCCTACTATTCTATGGCGAGGATGGTTTGGCCTAGCCGCCATTCAAGTTGGATGGGAAGCAAAATAAGGATGGTTTGCAATGCCCCTACTATTCTATGCGGTTGGGTGGGCGGGGCTCCGGCCCACAGAACAACTATACAAGACCGAACCTTCCCAACGAATAGGCTTACTCTAGATTAATTAGCCTGCTACAGAAGGAAAGGCAGGCGAACATTAATTAAGGCTACCCCTACTATTTTATCCCCCTACCCCTACCCATGCCCCTATCAATTCTATGGGACCTGCCCCTACCCATGGCCCCTTATAATAGTAGGGGCCTACCAAGGCCCCTATCAATTCTATGGGGAACCTACCGCCAATTACCCTAGCAAGCTGATTAATCTGGAAATGGAAAATGGATTTGACCCCCTAACAACCTACCCTAACAACCTACCGGATTACGGAGGAAGGATCGAAGGATTACGGAAGGATGGAACAAGAGGAAGGAAACCGGAGGAAGGATGGAAGGAAGGATCGAAGGAAAACAAGACAAGATTTAGTAGGGAGGGTCCAATCAAGCCCCGGGGATAATTCCGATCCGATTAAGTTAGGGAGGGCTGATTGAACCTTCCGGGAGTTCCCATCCTCTAATCTTAGGCTTACCCATCCGTTGAGGGAGAGCATCCTCTAGTTGGAACTAGCCCCTGGCGAATAGTAGGGCGGGTGGGTGGGAACTATAGGGAGCGATCTCGATCTGATTAGTTGAGGGCTAGTTGCCTTAGAATAGTAGGGCCCATCCGGATAGTTGAAGCTTTGTCCTCCCATTACCCGGTGGCTAGCCTATCCGTACTAGAGTTCCCTGGGGCTCCTACCGCCCTTACACCCTCGGATGGGCCCCAGGAGAACGTCCTGTAGTGGTGGGTGGGAGAAGATAGCCTCAAACTGAGCTAGACGAGCTTCCCTTGCCTTCGGTTAGGAGGTGGTGCGTGCTGGGCTCCATCGGTTAGGAGGTGGTGCGTGCTGGGTTTCCGGTAGTCCATCCATTTTGCTTTTATTAGTCAGTCCCGGAGGATGGAGTGTTATTTCAAGCTGTAACGACCTGAACTCTAGATTGTCACTTACCCCCGCCCGGCAGGTGGGAGGACAGGAGCCCAGGCCCCCTAAGGCCATATGGTCGGTGCCGAAGGCACAGCCCGTATATTATAAGGGGAGGTTGGAGGTATATAATTGTAGTCGGGGTCGATGGGAAAATGAAACTGAGTGGGGTCCTACCCGGATTGCAGTTAACTAATTTCTAATCGTTGAAGGGAAGCTTGCATGCTCAGCCTTGGATCCGCCCTACTATTCAACTATAATGGGGGGGGCAGAATGCTCGACAACTATCTCCTCCCGGGGGGGGTGGGAGGCTATAGAGTTGGAATCTACCCTCCTTAGGATTAATGCCACTTGCCTTTCCTAAGGCGCCCTTAGAAAACAACTATGATGGGGGGGGTGGGGTCGGTGGGGTTAGCAAGGGCGGTATCCAGTAGCCTTTGAGGCAGGCGGCACACTAAGAGGGCCACCAACGCCGCCCGCCAGCATGGGCGCGAGTCCTGGGTAGCCCGGCCAAACTAGATTGATGCTCGGATTAAGGATAACCCGGGAGGGGAAACAAAGGCTTGCCCTCACCTTAGGTCGGTATCAAGTTCTCCTTGCCCTCAAGCTCGTCCTCACTTACCGGATGGAAACCCAGCATTTAGTAGTTGAGGCACGCCAGTTCGCCCGTAGGGGAGCTCAGCTAAGCAGCCAGTTGCCTTCCACTTCCATTAGCCCAAGAATACAATATAGTTCTCGCCGGACAGAAACAAAGTGAGTTAGGTTCTCAGTAGAAGTCTTTCCAACCGAGGGCCCCCAGGATGGATATAGCCAGTTAGTAAGTCTAGATCATATGACTGTGGAAGCGACTTCTCGCTATAGTAGTTGATTTCCCTACGGATGGATGGAATAGGATGGTCAGTTAGGCAGGCCTTCCGGCAAGGATGGATGGTACTTCTGCTTTCTTCAGCCCACTATCCCTGCTGCGGAAGAACAGCTGCCCTCCTTATTATAGTGGTTGAATTATGTGGGGAATTCTGGGGGGGGGTGGGAGGGGGGGTGGGAGGCCCCCCCTGCAGGGAGGTAGATTATAGTTGTTGGGATGGGTGATTGCCCTACTATTCTAAGGGGTCGAGCATTGGACTAACCCTGGTAACATTGCTCTCCTGGTCCTCCTCATTTCACTATCTCGCCCCATAGAATTTTAGGGCGAGAAACGGGGAGATAAGTACTCTACGGAACATGCTTCTCGCTTCCTACTCCCACCGTTCAGGGGTGTAGGCTGGGTAGGACCACCCTGAGGATTAGGCTACACCGGATTGATGGATAGTGATATTAGGTGAGGAAGGATGAAGACAAGGTGAGGAAGGATGCCGTTGAGTCCCTGATCAGATGCCGTTATCAGATTAGTTGAGGGCTAGTTGCCCATAGAATTTTAGGGCTCGAGTGAAGGATAGTTGAGGGAGAGCATCCTCTAAGGTCCCTCCAGTCAAGGCTAGAACTCCCTGCCGTTCTATAATTCCCTGGGTGGGTTCATCGGGATTCTAGTAGAATGATCAGATGCCGCCATAGAATTTTAGGGGCCATAGAATTTTAGGGGCCCTCCCTCCCGAGCCTTGGCAGTTGTATGGGTCCCTGAGCCTAACTAACCCTACACTACCTCCCTCGTTAATTCAGTGAATTGAGAATACTTTCTTGTCCTCCCGCATGGCACTCTTGTCCCGCTTGTCCTCCCGGGAAGGGAAGGCTTGCCCACACCGGGGGTGAGGGATGGATATGGGCCTCCCATCCGATTGCGGGTGGGGGGGAATCATAGGGTAGGGTGGCATCCAACGGCTATTACGTAGATGAGCGATCACATAGTTGTTGAGGGAGAGCATCCGACAAGAAAGAGGGGGTGAAGGCTGGATAGCCGGAGGATAAGAATGGATGGCCATGAAGAGCAGGAAAGAAAGAGCCTGTCCTCACCGGATTGACTGGCTGAACTCCTACTCGTTTTCTACTGTTACCATCGACTAGCCCGGTATAGTGAAATAACAAGGATGCTCCATCAAAGCTATGCTGTAGTTGGGCCCCAGGCAAGAAGAAAAATGTGCCGCATGCTCCAGAACTGATTGAACCTTCCTTCCTTGGCTCCCCCTACTATTCTAAGGGGCGGGACTGACTCCTTAGGCTCGAATCCACTTGCAATTATAGTTGGCTCGAATCCACCTGCAATTATAGTTGGGGAATAGCAAGAACATTCGAGCCTAGGCCCCTAAGGCACAACTATAATGGGGGGGTGGGCGCGAAGCGCGAATGGGCAGGTTGATTAATTAAGAGTTCAAGAACAATCAACACTTCACAATCCAACCGGATGGACAAAGCAGGAAAGCAATCCAACCCACCGGCCCTTAGAATAGTAGGGGCGGGGGTTCAGGCGGATAGAAACAAATACTCTGTTAGCAGGATAGGCCAATCCAAAGAGGGGGTGCCATCCTTTCCATTAGCAGGGCGAAGAACAATCCTTCTGGCCAACTATAGTTCCTCTGCTCGGTCCGTTAAGTCCATTGGGCAAACATTCATTCCTCTGCTCGCTCGGTCAAGCTTGCCTTCCTCCCTAAGGGCTGGAATTCTATAGTGGGCCCTTAGAACCAACCGGGGTGTGGGATTAGCCGGATAGACTAGTTCAATTTGTTAACTTCTCTCCGGCTTGAATAAACCTTCCTGCTTCTCTAGCGAGGACCCGTGGCTGGATGAAAGAATGACTCGCCCCTTGCCCGGACAGGAAAGAAAGAAACATTAACGAGGTCGGGAGTATGAATTAACGAAAAGGGAGGAGCTACTCCTACCCCCAGGCAAGAGTTTATTTGCTAATCTAGTCAATTTTATCATACACGCCATAGAATAGTAGGGGCCCACCCCTATCAAGCCACCGTTTCTCATCAAAGAAAAAGGAGCCAGCTGCTGTTTCTCGTTCGGAGGGATGTTTCTCAGCATTACTCCTCTTTCTCTCCGGGGGTGCTGATTGAACCTTCCTGGAATCCAGTAGGACAGGAAACAAAGAATCTGTGGGCTGGCCTAACAACTTCCTCAACAACACCGGGCTCTTGGCCTTCCCCAGGGGCACCGTCCATCCTTTCACCCCCAACTATCATCCACCCACCCAAACCCTCGGTGGCAACTTCTCTATTGTTGCTTACTCTAAAAAATACCGATTCGACCTTCCTTTCTTACATCCATCCTGAGCGGGGGTGTCGCCGGGGGTGAAGGGAGGATTAAGCCCACACCTCCATTTGACTTTCGTCGCCTATAGAATAGTAGGGCTTCCCGATGGCTCGTCAATTCTCCTCATTCCCCACTTCCTCAGATTGGCTTCAATCTAGGAAACCGCCCTTCCTCCCGGCCCAGATTTAGAACCATTGTTACTATAGTTCCCTGGGGGTGAAGCTCCCTCCCTCCTGTTTTCATTATAGTTGTCTACAACTCCACTGAGATTCTAAAAGGGAGGTTGGGAGTTTGTTACTGCAAGCGACCCATCACTGCCCATCACTTTTCTCGCTAAAAAGAGAATATAGTCGGTGAAGGATGGCACCCACGATCCAGCTGCTGAGGATTAGAACGACTAACAACTTCAACGGAGGACATGATGGAGTAACTGTTTTTCGTTATAGAACTATCCCTCGTTTCTCAAGGGGAATAGGATCGATGGAAAGGATGGTCTTAGGATCGATGGACATTAAGTGACTCATCCGACCTAGTTGAATACTTAGTTAGGATTGATATCCTCTTGCGGATCGAGAAATCCGACTCTTACAGATCGAGAAACTAAACTCTATTCTCCTTGCCCTCACCCCCTATAGGCCTTCACTGGGTGGGAGGGCCCCTACAATTCTATGGCCCTACTATTCTAAAGGGGAATCCGGTAGCCTCTAATTGGAGCCCCCTCTAATCAGAGCTTTCTTTCTTTAACTTTCTTGTGCACCTCGATTGAACCAGTTGAGCTGAGCATCTTCTCTAACTACCTACCCTATTGGTATCTCTAACTACCTGCCCTATCAGTAGGTGGAGGATGGAGCCATAACCATAACTTCATTTATGGTCCTTCCGGAGGACCTTCCTAGGATTCAACTGCCAATTAGCTCCTACCTTCCATTCTAGTTGTTGTTCCCTTCCCCCCCACCTTCCTTCTCGCACTAACTCTATTGCTCTCCAGACAAGTTGGTCCTCCTCTATCTAGATCTCGCTAAAGGCCCTAACGTCAAGGATGGATGGTTCGGTTGCCCTCCTAACAAACAACCAACTATCTTCCCTCGAGCATGCTTTCTTCTCTAGGCATGTGGCACATTCTTAACTCATTAGGCTGCATGCGACACATTCTTAACTCTTTCTCAGCCATCCTTCACCCCCAGGTATGAGTTCAACTAGTTGTTCCGGGATGGGTGGGATGGTAGTCCAGCTGCTTGCCTTCCTTCCTTCCTTTCTTACCTTCCATCCTCACCCCTAACTAATCAACTACCGGCGGGTAATGGGACTCTATCCTTCACCCCCAGGGCGGCACCCCCTATCCTAACTCTCTCTGTGGGCAAGACTAACTTTGTTTGCTTGGTCCCTAACCTCTTGTTGAGAAAAGTCCATCTATCCTTCACCTCGTGTCCTAACTCTGTGGGCTGGCTACCAGTTGCCCCTCTATTCATCAACCGAGGGTGTCTATCCAGGTAGAAGGTAACTGTTCAGGGGGTGTTCATTCAATGAAGGTAACTGTTCAGGGGGTGGCCTTGCCTCTCACCGGGGGTGAATGGATGGAGCCTTGTAGATGACCAGCAGTCTACCCGTCCTTCACCCACTCTACCTTTCTTCTGATATTGTTATTGTGGCGCCCTTTATCCTTTCCTTCTCGGGGATATCCTTCTGGGGCAACAACAATCCAGTGTTCTACTATAGTTGGGGGTGAAGGCCTACCTACCTTCATTTGTTAAATCACTATACCGGTCTTGCCCATGAACACCCACGATCGATAAATCCTCCTCCCGATAGTGTTGTTCTCTAGGTCAGCAGTGTCGTGTCGTTAGCTCATACTTCCAGCAGATCGAGAAGAGTGTATTATAGTTGTTACTGGACTACTGAGGAAGGATGAGAAATAGAACTATCCATCGATCAAGTTTCTTGGGGGTTACCCCCTAACCGAGTCGCGTGGCCTAAATGAATGGGATCGCGGGCCCCAACGTCGATTTAACACCGGTGGCAACGTCGATTTCCAAAAGCTGGACTTCCTTCCGGATAGCTATTTGCTTGAACTCCACTTTCCCTACCGGGAGTTAACTATTTGAATTCTCTATAGCCAAAGGAGAGTTCCATCCTTGTTCAACAACCGCCCTACAATTCTATGGGCTTCCATCCTTTCTCGCTAGTTAGGGAGGTAAGCTCCCCGGTTCATCCCTCCATCAGCTTCTCCATCCTCTTTTTAGAGCTAGATGTTGTTGAACTTGGGTGGGAGGGAATCTATAGTACGGGGCGGACCACCCAAAAAGAATATTGATTGTTCATTTCTTGAAGGATGTTGGTTCAGAAGGGAGTTCGACGAAAGTATCCATTCGAGGAGTAATGCTTAGCTGGACTCCTTAGCTAGATATGAAGAGAGTAGTTCTATCTGATGTATTAGCTGGTTGACTAGATTAGGACTACCTGCCCCACACTATCCTTCTTGGAAGGACCAGTGGTGAATGAAGGAAAACATAGCTGTAGGTAGGTTCGATGCCAATTTAAAACAGTAGGGGGCCCAGGTTTGACGTTTGAGATGGGAAGTGGGAGATCAAGGAGGCAAGGAGTTCTAGGGAGGGAAGGAATTATAGGAGGATGCCCCCCATCTGGAGGGAGGCAAGATCATTCGATCTATTGTTTCTCAAATTTCCCACCTTTCTATTAGTTGGAGCCCTCCCTCTGGGATGAACGAAGTCTTAATCCTGCCACACGATGAATTGTCTAGTTCTCGTCCCCCGTCCTACCCACCCTGAACCCCTAGGGAACATTACCCCTGCTCCATCTGAGGAATCATCGCCTCTTTTCAACTACCTTTCTTGCCCCAGGCAAGACGTGAAAGAAAGAGAAGTCGAAGTAAGCCCAGAAAGATAGTTCTATCCGAAAGGCCATCCAAAGTTTCTATCTGTTGAGAATGTTAACTGGATGGCTAATGTAATATAGCCGGGGCGAGGAGCTAGATTAGTTGGAAGCTAAGCAACTCCCTTCCTAATTCAATTATTGAATTGTAGGTCCAACGAGGTAGGATTGTCCTCCCGTGTAGGCGGTAACTTCAACGAGGTGGAATTGTCCTCCCGTGTAGGTGGTAACTTCTTTGTTCGAGCACCCGGTGGTGGTTGGATGGAAGGTAGTCCTATCCTACTAACAGATTATCCATCCTTCACCCCAGAGGAGCTAGATGAAGAGTCCCACCCAGATATAGAAGTTAGGCTAGGGAGATTAGCAAATGTTGGAGGAAGATAGATGTTCTACCAATGTCTATTCAAAGGTTAATCCTCTTGGAGAAAAATAATTACTCTATTAATAATGATTAATCTGTCTTTCATTTTTAGGTACACGAATTAACCCACCCCTATCAAGCCACCGTTTCTCAAGCATTGGGAATTCCAGAGAAGACACCCATAAAGGAGATGTTTGTTGTAACGACTAATGAATATTTCAACACTAATGAAACCTGGTGTAAAAATTCTATGGCCAAAGGGTGGTTAAAATCAGAGAAGAAAGGTAAGTCTCAATTTCCCAATAAACTTAAGAGGACACATTTTAAAGTAGAAATTGTTGATGTTATTGCTTTACTTCATCGTATAATTGGGAATGCACAAGTTGAATTATTTGAAAACTAGATGTGTCAGTTCATTTTAGTTATCTGTGATGATAATGTGTTTATTGATTGGGCCGAGATAATTTGCTTTCACTTGCATGAGCAATTAGTTAACTTTCAGAAGATTGCTACCTTTCATCTATGTTCTTGTTTGATATATATCATTGCTAGTCAAAGAGTTTATTGGCTAGGGTTGAAACCACAAGTACCACCAAGTCTTGGATTTCTTGTGTATAAGTGTTATGTGCAATTTACCAGGCAGGTTGGGATGGGAGAATAGTCTTGTTAATGATGCCTTTTTAATGGAAGCTACGAGAAAGTTGGATGGAAACCCTGAAATGCTTTTTTTCCTTGAATCAAAATCTTTGGTGTTGAAGTTTGGAAGTTTTTATATCCAGTTTGATAGTTTTTCTTATTTGAGAATTGGAGGTTACGAGAATGCTCCACTTAAATTGCCTAAGTACCCTAAGGATTTATTGGTATTTTTGGAGGTTTGCAAACAAATGGCCATAGTAAATATAAAATACATGAATATGGGAAAGCGAGGCTATACCTTCCCGTTAGTTACTCGTTCTTTCTCTTGCAAAAGTAATCAGATGGCTAAGAATGTTGAAAGGATTCTCAAAGAATACAATCTCCAGTTCTTGTTTGTAAGAACTAATTTTGATAGCAAGGGCTTTGTGAGAAAAAAATTGTATTCCTCTAGCTCGTATCAACACCAACCTTCAATCGAAGATTTCTAGGAAGATTGTGTTGATGAAAATGAAGTTTTCAGAAGAGACCATATGAGGTTAACCATTGAGCAGATACAAATTTTCGGTCTCTCTTTCCAAATTCCTAACAATGTGTATGAAGATTTGATGGTTCTTGATCCTGAATATGAGAAGTTGTCTGATTAATCACATCCTAGAGTTGATTGGGATAAAGATGAAGTTTTATATATGAGTAAACGGGCCGAACCAATACTCAAAAGGACTCAGGATTGGTTGGAGAGAAAATGGCATAGGGTTGCTGGTTCTGTTCATGAACCAAAATCGTCCCAGAAAAATGAGCAAGGATCTAGCCAAGTAGTCCCTAGAGGTACATCATCAGCGATGATAGTCATAAAGTCTTCTAGCTCCAATTCACAATCTGGGGGTGATGGTGAAAAGCTGGAGAAATCAATTAAATCAAAATCAAAATGTGAACAAGACAACCCATCCACCCCTGCTCTTAAAATGAAAAATTTCCAAACAAAACTTGTGTCAGAAGATTCAGAGAGCATCTTTAAGCATATTGTTGAAGATAGTACTTTCCCACCCTTGAATGAAGAATCTTCTCCTACTATAGAAAACATATCAATTATTCCTAGCGAGTCTAGAGAGGTTGTTCAAGGCCCAAGAAAGCCCATAAAATGTCAAGAATTTTGAATGATGTTGTCTCTGGTAATCAGGTGTTAGAAATTGTAGAACCATGAAAAGATGTAGATGATGATAAGATAACCATGGATGATTACAAAATCATACATGTTGGCATGGTTCCCCAGACACTTGAAAGTGATGTATCACGCTAGTTACTCAGTCAATGCTTTAGCCAAGCGGGTAAAAGAAGAAAGGAAATAAAGGGTAAAATTGTAATCTCAAATTTTGGATTTCAAAAACTTTATCTCTTCCATTGTTTCTCCCTTTTTGTATACTGAGGCTTCTAGTTCCCAAGAAAGAGTTATTGATGAGTTTGCGATGTAGTTGATTAAGAAAAATCTATATTATTCCAAGGCTGCTAGTGAGTGGATTGAAGAATTATCTAAGGAAGCTATATTTTTTATTAGTAAATCTGTGATTTCCTACACTAACATTGTTAATAAAATAAAAGGATTAATAGCAGAACTGCAGCAGGTTAGAAAGGATCAAACCAATCTGTATGTAGTTTTGGAAGAAATGAAAGAGTTAGTTTCCATGGATCGATTGAAGTTGGTAAATGAATTGATTGTTAGTGATCCAAAGGAATTAGATCCTTCATGGCTTGATACACTTAAATGGAAACTAAACATATATGATGACCTGGTAAAGGAAATCATAGAAGTGCTGGAGAAGTATTTGGATATGTTAGGTGAAATAAAGGGGAACTTTCATGATCTGGAGGTGAAGGTAACATATGATTTTGATGGGAAAATTTTGGACACAAAAGAAATCTACTCAAATTTTAGAGAAGTCTTCAACAGAGAAGTAACACATCCTGCTACGATGACTAAAAAATCTTACTCAAAGCTTGGGAGGCTGGAGCTTTATCTCAAAATTTTTAAAGTTGAAGCATAAAGGAGGTCTGACACAATGAACAAGTCCGAAATTGCTCTAAAAAAATGGAGAACTAGGCTTCAGATCACATTGACACTAGGCAGCAAGGAGATTTTGGCAATCATTACCAGGTACAGGGAATATAAAGCCAAAATGAATATGTAAGAGAATTTGTTGTGACAAGGAGAGAATGAGGAGCTGGAAGCTGGGAATGGTGCATAGTTTATTTTTATCATATACTTTCTTTAAAGTTGGCACTTTTAAGTTAATGACTTCTTTTAATTTTCTGTACAGTTACTTTCAAGAAACTGTTACCAAAGACATTGGTTAAGTTTAAATATTGGTTCGATTGATGTGATTAGGCTCTTTTGAATGTTAGGAAAACTCTGTTTACTATTATTTTGGCTATTATTTGTTATTTTGATAGAGAAGACATTGGTGGAGTTTATGCATGCATAATCTTTGAGTTATGGTGTATAGATTTATTTTGTTTATACTGAATGTTTGCTAGCGTGATATCTATTATTGGGATGACAAATGATATAATTTTGCTATATTGCTATGGTGTTATTATCTGTGAATAACATTTTTGGAGAGTGCAGTGATATTGGTTTAGTTATCTTTCTTTCAGAAGTTCTATCTCTATTTACATGAGATTGATAGATTTTTGAATAGTTTCATGGCCGTGGAATGTTTATTTGTGAATAAAGATTTTATGGTGATGGATGTGTAAGGATTTCTTAGTATAATTTAGGTGATTTGGTGAATGACAATGCAATAGGAATTTATAAGCAATGTGATAAGTGTTGTTCTTTAAAAATGATGCAGAATCACATATCAAATTCAATACCATGGAATACAATATTTTTTTTTTGGCTTTTCCTAACCTTAGTCGCTAGTCCTCAGAGTTTTATAACCTTGTTGCGGAATAGCAAGAATGGAAAAAAGATAAATAAAACTTATTATTATAACTAATAACACTATGAAGAAATGATCACTCACCTTTTCTACTTGGTGGGTCAGAGGTTTAGAAAACTTCGAAACTTCAGAGTTTGGTTCTAAGGTTCACTTTGTTGAAGCAAAAATGGAAAAGAGATAAAGAAAATGTATTATTATAACTAATAACACTATGAAGAAATGATCACTCACCTTTTAAGTCTACGTTTTCGGCTTCACAGTTCATTGACTTCTAGTTCCGAATGGAGAAGTAGAACCTCTGAACCAAACAAAATGTGTAAGAAATTAAGAATAAATGACACTTTTTGATTGTATTTATATCAATCCATGATTCCATATTTGGCGAATTCCGCGGTATTTTTAAATGGTATATTAAATATTTGGTGAATCTCGCTTGCTTATACAACGATACGTTGTAATTTTCAAGGCGAAATGTGTCCTCAAATGTAATTATTTGTTAATGTTATTGGCGAAATAGGTCCTCATGAGCAACTATTTATAAATTTTAATTGGTGAAATGGGTCTTGATACAATGTTGTTTTAATAGTATTGGCGAATATGTAGGTGTTTTATTAAATGCTTTCGGCATTCCAGGTGAAAATATTAGTCAGTCCAATTGAAATGCGTAGTTTGACAATGAAAAATTTGTTGTTTAAATATGCCTCATAAGAAAACTCATTGGAAAATGGACATGCATTGGACCTATACTTCATAAAATACGGACAATTTGGACACCCTGTTGGGAGCGAGAATTCGCCAATTTTGACTTGGTCGATTCCTAGAATTCGCTAATTGGTGAAGATTCGCCACTAAAGTTTTCCCTGATGTTCTTGCTAATGATATGAAATTCTGCTTTACGGGATAATGTGTGAATGAAGGGTTTTATTTATATGCTTCACTTGACATTTGATCAACAGTAGAGATTAATTAGAAGAATCAATGGATAGAAAATTAAGATAGGGTAGGAGCTAAAATTAGATTGGATTGATGAAGTGTAACAGTTGAAAAAATTATTTATGAATTTATTTAATTCATAGGCATAATTGGGAAAATAAATAAAATGTTAATTTTATTCATTTATTTTGTAGGGAAAGATATAATTTAAATTTAAATAAATTATTTTAATTTATTTAATTTAATTATTTATTTTGTAGGGAATCCACTAAATCCGATTCATCCTCCTCAATATCTCAAACATTCCAAATTAGATTGAACAACTTTGTTTGTCTCAAAGACAACCTCATCCAACACCTTCTCCTTACTTCGTACTCATTAGCACAATCGGCCCAATAATCTTCCAACACAGGAATGTGATGAAAACCAAGACTTGGTTGCAGATTGTTCCTTACAAAGTCTTTGTTATCAAAAGAAAACCTTGATCATAAAAATGTATACTTAACTAGGTCCCTTTCGATGTTGAGTGCATCCGACATAGAGTTGCATGAGAAATCACCAAGTTCAACAAGAAACTGTATGCCAACCTTCTTTCTTTCTTGGCATCTTTTATTCACCTCTGCTAATTGTCTGCAAACTTCTATTAATACAAATTTATCTTTGCCATGCCTAGGGAGTTTCAGTGGAGAACCATTGAAACCTCCGACCCTAATATATGAGAACCTATGGAATTGTATGAAATGGCTCCCATAAGTATCAATCAGTTGTATGGTTTTAGGAGTAAGCCCTAGGCCAACACCCCCTTGTATTTCACGAGTTACTCTCATGGTAAAGGTATTGGTAATCCTCCTGTGATGAAAGTAGCTCTTTCCCAATTGTAGCTTGTCATAGTAGTCAAAGATTGGGACTTCCTCTTGTGGATATGAACTTGGTCTCAATCCCAGCCAAGGTCTTGCATTAGCAATTTCATAAATAAGATATGAGGGCATATAAAAGAACCCGTTAAGTCGAAAGTGGATGATCATGTGATGTATTTGATCACTTATAAGTTGAGCTCAATCTAAGAATTGTGTCCCCCTAAGTATAATCTAAACAAAAAAATACATCTACTCTTCGAATTCACGAGCTTTTTCATTCCCCTTCAACCTATGCAAGAGTACAATAATATCAAAAATCTCATTTACAAAATTGTTCCTGGGTAACTGGGATTTACCCTTTCTAAGTGTGGCAAGCCATTCTCTGGCAATTGTGTTCCTATATTAACCTTTCTTTTCTAAAAAAGAAGTTTACGACATAGTGAAATCAAAATCAAGTATCTCTCTCTTTCTAGGATCTTCAGACATGAGGAAAAAGTGTCTCTTTGGATTTTCACTACCAATCTATTATCATTGGTCCTGACTTATTGTGCTTCATAGTCATAATGTTTAATGCATTCCACTATTAAATTTGGGCATTGAATTGCAACAGGAAAAGTGACCGCTTGCAATAATCTTCTTTCAATCAACCTTTGTGTAATGAGGGAAGGGTTAGGCTTTCCAATTCTCTCCCAAAACTTGTATAAGCTCACATGCCCTAGCTTGGTATCTCCAATTTCCGACACGGTACTAGTTAGGCTAGAAACATATTCGTAATCTTGATATGTATATTTCATTGTGGCCAAAACCCTAGGATATATGCTCGATTCACAAGGGAAGACTTATGCCAATACAATCTTTTACTTCAAAATAGAATTCCCAACAATTTATAGCTATTCAAGTAGGAAAGTTGTACCTTTAATGCATTTTTAGCTCTAGGAACTGACAATTGCAAGAATTTGTCTCTCTACTTTACTCCAATCATGTGATGTATTTGTCACTTATAAGTTGAAAGTGGATGATCATGTGATGTATTTGATCACTTATAAGTTGAGCTCAATCTAAGAATTGTGTCCCCCTAAGTATAATTTGAACAAAAAATACATCTACTCTTTGAATTCATGAGCTTTTTCATTCCCCTTCAACCTATGCAAGAGTACAATAATATCAAAAATCTCATTTACAAAATGGTTCCTGTGCAGGTTCTTGGGTATCTGGGATTTACCCTTTCTAAGTGTGGCAAGCCATTCTCTGGAAATTGTGTTCCTATAATAACCTTTCTTTTATGAAAAAGAAGTTTGCGGCATAGAGAAATCAAATATCAAGTATCACTCTTTTTCTAGGATCCTCAGACATGAGGAAAAAGTGTCTCTTTGGATTTTCACTACCAATTTATTATCATTGGTGCTGACTTCTTGTGCCTCATAGTCATAATGTTTAATGCATTCCACTATTAAATTTGGGCATTGAATTGCAATAGGAAAAGCGATCGCTTGCAATAATCTGCTTTCAATCAACCTTTACGTAATGAGGGAAGGGTTAGGCTTTCCAATTCTCTCCAAAACTCGTATCAGCTCACATGCCCTAGCTTGGTATCTCCAATTTTCGGCATGGTACTGGTTAGGCCGAAAACATATTTGTAATCCTGATATGTATATTTCATTGTGGCCAAAACCCTAGGATATATGCTCGATTTGCAAGGGAAGTCTTATGCCAGTACAATCTTTTACTTCAAAATAGAATTCCCAAATATTTATAGCTTATTCAAGCAAGAAAGTCATACCTTTAATGCATTTTTAGCTCTAGGAACTAACAACTACAAGAATTCATCTCTCCGCTTTACTCCAATCCTTTATACTATCTCAACTGAAATATGTATTTCTCAATGGTTCGAAACACCTTAAAACATCCCATAATTAATGCTTGAGTGGATGGATAGTTAACATATTTTTCTGCCAAGCTTGGCATGTGTAACCCTTCGTGTCTTTCTTTTATTATTACCACTTTTTAATTTTTTGAAAAAGGAACGATTAAGAAGCACCTTTTCGGAAAATGGAAAGTTTTTGTAACCTTGTTAGTGTAGAAGAGGGGGACTCGCTACTCACGAGTTCTCTTCATTCAGAGAGCCTCACGGGGCGAATTGCCCTAAACTACCTCAAGGAACAGTGGCGAGAGTTTCAGAATCCGAAAGAGTAGGTCACATATATTCTCTAGACAAATTGACAAGCTCTTGGCCAAAGGACGTCAACATAGAATACAGATGACAGTGCAACGTGCTGGCGTCCCATAGGTACGTTGACGTCTCGTACAGACTAGAGAGTGAGAATGTCACAAAAAATAGCTAAGCAACTGCTAGCAATCTGATTATTGAGAATTTATAGAATGTTATAAAGGAACAAAATGTAATAGAATGAAAATAAAGTAAAATAGATGATAAAGACAAGGAGAAGAAAGGAAGAAGATGCTCACAACAATCCAAGTAATGAAGCCTCCAGCTAGTAGATATCTTTGATACTTGTGTCTGTAAGATCTGGAGAAAGTGTTGGGGCTGTGTAGGGGTTTGCCTTAGTCAAACCCCGAGACAAACCCTTGTTTTGGTGTTCCCACCTCCACAGATAGCCAAGAAGATAGAGAAAGAGAGAAATGAACAAAGCATGTGGTGAAAGCAAAACCTGCTCAAGAGGAGAACCCGTATCACAAAAGAGGTGATAAAAACAATCCCCGCTCAAGGAGGAGAACCCGTATCACAAAAGAGGTGATAAAAGCAATCCCTGCTCAAGGAGGAGAACCCGTATCACGAAGTAAATATGCAGTAGATAAGGGATATGAAATCCCCAAGATACTCACAAGCATGAAGCAAGGAAAATAGAGTTGCAAAGAGTGTTGTAAAGGGAGCTTGAGAGAGCTTGAAGCTGCTACAACAAGCTATATGAAGCGATGCAAGCAAAAGTTGAAGTATAGAAGGCTAAAGCCAAAGCTGGAGTGAAGCTGGAATTAGAAGAATGGAGCTAGAAAATGGAAGAGTTGCAAATGAAGTGAAAGGACCTCTTTTAAAGAGAGAAAAGAAGCAAAAGGAAGCTTCCCGGGCAATTACAAAGCGTCTCGAGCCGTTACCACCAACCAAAGGAGGTGACAAGTGGAAAGCATGCTCGAAAATGGTTGTTTGAACGTTGAAACGTTGCAAGATGCTCGTGCAACACACAGACGTCCGCACAGCGCGCTAGTGTCTGGACACGTCACGCTACAAAATGACACAAACGGGAAAAACACAAAGTTTAACATAAAGCTGTCATGTGAGGATAGTTGCTGAAAAGGGGTGATGGAGCATCTTGAGAAGGGAAAAAGGCTAATGTAGGGGCTAAAATGAGCCTACACAAATACTAAGGGAGTTGACACTAAAGTGGATACAAGAATGTATGTGAAATTGCAAGGGGCGGAATTTTACTCTTATACAATTAAAGATCGACAAGAGGTTTCATAACCATTGTGAAATTCTGAAATACTTTGTCCTTAATGTATTATCCACATCACTCCTTAGAACAAAGCCGTCACCACCCTCAAGCGAAAGGGAAAGAAGTTTTGATAATCCCATCAGAGGCTGATGAAAGTTTTGTAACCATTGCAAAACTCCGAAATAATTGAACTTTAACTTTGGTGAAACTTACAAAAGTCGGGACAACTCTTTCGAACTCTGACAAACCTTTATGAACTTAGCAAAGACCAATGACTCTAAGGAAAAGATTTCAATATGTTGGACAAGAGTGAGGTTTTAGCAACTTGGGTGGGGGTTGATGGAATTTTGAAAACCATAAGAAAGACCGACAATTTTCATAGCCAAAATTTGACTAAGTGAACACATTTTTGCAAAAGGACAAAAACTGTGGTAACACTTACATAAACATATACATATATATCTATATATGTAGTACGAGTCCTCATCTCCTAATGAATGTTATCCAAGGATGCCACAAACTAGCCCCTCAAGGTACACCAACTCAAGGTTATAACTGAACTCTAATAGATAATAGGTGTAACATTGAATGTTCATGCATTCCATGGTATAGGCTTATTGAAGTTATTTTTGGCAATAGCTTATAAGTAATTAATTTTTTTTGTTATTTAGTCTTATGCATGGACAATCATATGTACAAAATGTGTTCATTGTAAGAATGGGACTCTTCCCAAATAATTGGTTAGCCTGATATATTGGGTATCACACAATTGGCTGTAGATTATCAAGTAATAATGTTGTTTTCTGTTTGGACAGCTGAGATTAACAGGACAAAATGTGTTCATACTTCATCTGCTATGATAAGAATTCACCCCCTCCCAAGAAGCAGACAATGCTTGAGAAAACTTACTCGTAGAAAATTAAGCCCATGAAACTTGACATTAGGACTGAGTTGTGAGGTTATAACCATCCCAGAGTTGGAAGAGTCCAAACATAAATTCAAAAATCAAAATTTTGAATTTGATTGTTCCTTAAGTTACTACTTATTAGTAGACTCTCCTTGACAAATGCATGCATCATAAAAATTATGATAAAAGGCAAAATGTGAATTGACCATTAATCAATTCCATGGAACTTCCTCGCAATTATTCTGAAATCCATGTCTGGATTTTTACGACTCGAGTGCCTTCCAAAGGTTAGGGTCCTCAAAATCTTTGATTAAAAATGTAGCTCCCGCCTCAAGCAGTGCCTGTCCAGGATTCCTAGTGGTTACCCCTAAAACTGCCAATCCTGCTCCAACAGCTGCCTTCAAACCTGAAGTAGAATCCTACAAAGTAAAAAATGAAGAAACAGGAATTATTCAGATGAAGGTTCAAAGATTTTAAAAATGCCACAAGTGAAAAAACTGTCTTTCTAAGACCAAACCTCAATAGCAAATGCTCTATCGGCTGGAATTTTGAAATGCTCTAGGGCCTTCAAATATGGATCTGGGAATGGCTTCGCCTGTTCACATTCACTCCCAATAACCACATGCTCAAAGAAGTCGGTGAGGCCTACAATAGAAATCATGAGTTCGGCATTTTCTCTTGGAGCATTAGTGACTGCAGCACGCCTTAGACCACGGCTTTCAATCCATTTGCAGAGTTTATGTAAGCCATTTATAGGTTTCAGATGCTGAGCTGCCTTACTGCAGAATGATAAAACAGGGTGAGAGCTATCATATCATTCATTCACTTAAGCAGAGTTGAATTACTAACTAAATACATGAAAGCTGAAAATATATTGGTATTTTGAAGTACTATTTGAAATTTCATTTTTATTTGACATGATTTGAGTTATTTTAACCATACCTTCTAAACAAAGCTTCTTTATCATCAAAAAATTTCTTACATTTGTTTTCATCCCAATCAGGAAAAAGCATAGTTCCAATATCATCATTATGCTTGCCACTGATGTTCTTACTAAAGAATTCCTCAGTTATAGGAACACCCCCTTGAAAACCAACCTGATATTGTTCAAGTGGATTATAACATCAGAGTCATCTTACGAAACAAGCAAAGGATTCAACACGGATAAAAGGGATAAGTGCTAATTACAGTCCGAATTTATGAATTTAAACAAACCTCTTGAAGCATATCACGAAAAGTTAAGTAATGCAAAGGATCCGAATCGCATAGTGTTCCATCAACGTCAAATAATACCGCTTGTAAAGAAGTGCCAGATGGAATGGGACTCATCCTGTAATTTCAAATAAATCACTAAGCAGTTCCTTGATATCAGGTAAGCATAATAAGTGACAAATGCAGTATGAGTCATCCTCTGATAAATCCATAACAGAGTGCCTTCACATAGCTCTAGACTCGCAATTCCACTAATTCATTTCATTTAACAACCACCAGTAATAGCTATAATTTTATTTATTTTTATTTACTGAAATACATAACCATTTACTATTTTATATACCAAATTACATAATGATTTGAATAATGTTTTACTTACTAATTTTACTATTTCATAATTATTTAAAATTAGATAAAATCTTTAGACTAAAATATTGAAATTTTTAGTTATTATTTTATTTCTACTTAAATCTAAAATTTTACTTACTTGTTATTTAATTCTTTATTCTTAATGTTAACACACTCCAGACAATTTCACTTTACCCCTTGGTAACAGAGTAGATATAATAAAATAAAATAATTCTTAAATTTATTTGTCCATAGCAATACCTACCGCACGATAGTGTGACAAATCCTCTCCTGAATCTCTCTGTGCACAGATTTATTTTGGTAGTTCTCTTATTAATCGAGAAAAGGCAAACAGATCCACAACTAGCTACATGGCACGTACAATGATTTCATAACAGTTTGAATTCATAATGCCAAAACACATCAAACACTGACCATCGTTTAGGTTTAGGCAAACGAAATGCATCGAAATTTTTGCCTGCAGCTTGAATCGTTGTGAAAATGCTTCGTTAGCTTGGAATCATCATGAAAATGCCGTGTCAGACATGGAATCGCGAAGGTTCGTTGGCTGTCAATTTAAAATGATTCCAATAGGGAAATTGTGAACCCTGCCCAAATCTGTAAGTGCATCGTTTCTTAATCTGATTCTAGGATGTTTAGTACTTAGAATTGGCCTGATTTTCTGCCAATTGGGTAACATAGATAGAAAGAAAAAATTGTATTAATCTCCACAAATAACCAAGAGTAGGTCAACGGGGCTAGAATTTACACAAAACTAGGGAAAAGGGAGGGCCCTAGACTCGAAGCAAATACAAAAAAAGCAATAAAAGTGGGAAAACCAAAGAAATAGACACATGGGGGTTAACCCAAAAATGGTAACCCCCAAGCAAGTACAAGTATAAAAGATGTGTAAGGGAAGGTACCTGCAAAGCAGTGGAAGTTGATGAAGATCACCTAGTCAAGGAACAAAAATGAAGTGTTTATATTCTAGGATGTATCCGAGTAGCCAACGATATTATCATGAATTATTATAAGATAATAGGAGTACCAATGCAAAGCCTGAGAATGCTTGTTGGAAAAGCCCAAAATAGAAAAATCGGTATAATAGATGATTCTAAATGAGTACATTGGTCATTTGAATTGACCACAAGACTGGGAACTTCGAGCAAACCAATAAAGAGTATGTTTGCAAATATGAAGAGACGCACTTAAACTAAAGGCAATGTCTGCAGCTTAGTATTTGGTTGCAAGGGTTTGGACGTAGAGTACTGTGGTCATGAAACTTTCCTATCTTGGCCGAATCAACTACATACTTGGATGGGATAGCCCTTGATGGAAAGTTTTCAACTTAAGATGCAGGAAAAGGCTCTCTTCTTGATCAAACTAATGATGGCTAAGAAGTGTATTTTTCTTTGGCATAACAGCCCTTTGCTATCCAGATGTTTTGGTTATTAGCAAGAAGTATAAAAAGCTAATTACAGATGCATTTGATTCTTGTCTACAAATGGTTCATACTTCATAGTTCATACTATAAAGTGAAAAACTGAAACATGACAAATATTTTATTTTAAATCAAGCTTTCTTCTATTTATATGCCATTGGCAAGCCAAGAGAAGCTCAAAGATTGTGGAAATTGGCCCACCTATGATGTTTTCAACATTTGGTATTAAATAATGTAGTAGCATAGAACGGGAGTAAAATGAGATTACCAGTGTTTAATTGGTGCCCAGCATCCAGGCTGTGCCAAGTTAAACTGGCATGTTAGGGTTTTAAAAAATCCAGTACAAGCTGGAAAAAAAAGGGAATAACCCACAGGTTATTCAATACACTATGTTTAGAACGAGTTATTGAACAACTCATGGGTTATAAAGTCCCATTTTTTCATTTCTGCATCTTTAATAAATATTTTACTGTTTTTTAATTTGCCATGTTTTTCCCATGTAACTGTATTCCATTGACACTTCCCATTTGTCGTGTCAATGTCATGTAAATGTAATGCTACTATGTTAAGTATCATGGGGACTACTACACCAGTCTATGTCTTTACTTAACCATACATAAAATTCTATGGCAGATCCAGCAGTAGTGAAGCCATTGGTCACTGCCTGCCTTGCATTTCAAAATACATATCACAAGTGTTGAAAACATTGCCTTTGAGTTGCTAGCATTTTCCAGGAGGGGAACTGAAAATAAAAGGAAGCTTCATTGGCTAATTTGAGTTTTTCTATTGTGTTTATGACAATAAAATTGGAATAAAATAACAAACATTGCATATCTTTTGATACTACACAATTAGTGACATGCAAGAATCGTAAATATGAATAGCAAGTGGTTTTCACGGTTGAGTGGTTAGGTAACAAGGAAGGATACAAGAAGATATTAATATGGTGAAGTGTAAAGGTGACAGAGAACACGTTTTGTTCATAGTCTAGAAGAAAAGCAGGCCGGGAACATTTGCAAAGAGATTCTGCATCTAGAACAAACCAAACTGGAAACAAAAATGCAAGGACTGGGATGGGTGGTTTGCTTGGTGAAATAAGTTGAAGGGGATAATTCCTGCAAGACTGGATAGATTCTATGGTGTGCGTTTTTGAATTTCTCTCAAACGTACAATTCTCTTACTAATTGAAAGAGGTGATTTCACACACTCAGAAGACTTATACTCTGCATACTCAAGGATATTGAAGAAAGACAAGAGCTCATTTTAAATGCGAGAAAATTATCAGAAGCATGGCAAGTTTGTACTGTCAATACATGGGGTGACCTAACATACTAAGCATGATTCTTGATATTCACGAAACATCTTCACTCAAGAAAATTGGGGTATAAGGATTCATAATCAAAAGTATGGTAACTCTAACCAGTCTGTGGAGACTCTTGCTATGTTGATGGATTCTAATCAAACTTTTGTAATAACTGGCACTTCATTTGCAAAAGATCATCTCACACATAAAAAACTATAAATGCAGGAAAGATATGGAATTTGGTTCCTTAGCAAGTGGATTATAATCAATAAATCTCTTGGTAGGAAGGTTCAGCCCACAGGAAAGTCCAAGTTTTGAGAAGTCAGGCACAGCTTATGGCCAGGCAAATAAGAGATAATGGATAGAACTTTCAATTTGGGCTTGCAAATAGCATGAATTAAGAAATACTACCTCCCTCTTAGATGATGTAATGAAGCTGAAATGCACTTCAGGAAACGGAAGAGTACAAGATGAGCAAAAATAAACTTGGTTGATGAGGAGATAAACCTTGAAAATTGTTTTTAAATATATCAAGCATAAGCAGAGCTCCAAATGCATCACGTCCTTACATCATAAAGATAGCAGAGTAATAGAGCAAGAGGAGTAGATACATGATTTCTTACAAGTTTTTCCAATATAGAATATAGGATATCTTTGCCTTATCTCCTACTTCAGGAGACTCGCTACTAGATTAAAAAAGGTGTGCACTAATTGTCCCCATTAATGGAGTAGAAGATTAAGGCACTCTATGCTAACTAAATTATTAAGGAGGTAAAAGCTACATCTGAATCATGAAGGGTGGAATATCGGCACTGTGAGGGTTGGTTTGACGTGAAAATTTACAAAGCTTTGTGGGTACCACAAACAGTGACCTCTTTAAGATGTCTAATGAATCTCTTTACACTGTTTCCCCAGAAGGCACACTAATGCTGGTATTTTGACATTAATTGCCCATGCTTCTGACAGACTGGCAGAAATAGCATGAATAGATGGATGCTAATGACTCTTCCTAATGTACCATATAAGTTACTTGCTAAATCCTTGGCATGGACGATTGACCATATGCTCAAAAGATTTGCACAACACAAAGAGACTGCTTTTCTTAAGGGGAAGTTCATCTTGGATGATATCATCTTAGCATTAAGCCTTTCCGTTGGATCCATGAATCTAACCAAAAGGTACATCTATACCTATATCTACTATATTTGTATTTATATATGTATATGTATGTATAAATTAAAATATGTGTATGCATATATAAATATAGATAGAGATATATGTATATGTATATAGATATATGTATATGTGCATTTACATATATGTATGTATGTATATGCATATGTATGTGTATATATATATATATATATATATATATATATAACAAATTGTCATTCGGCTACACTTTATTTAGACATGCTACCTTAGCTAGGTCCCAAATTTTGTGCAGTTATTGAGATATTCATCTCGAAAGCTTCACATGCAGGTTAACTGTAAGATCAATAATCATATCATTTGGCAGAGGTCCATCAAACAAGTCCACTTGCCCCTGCTTTATTTAGAATTTCTGCACACGACATGGGATCTTCTTCAAGCAACAGGGAAGGAGATGTCCTCCCTAGAGGCTAAGCGTTAGTTAACATTCACCTTGCAAGGATTTCAGCTCTATCTCAAAAACTTACTTTATTAATCAATCTAAGGTTGTTGTGTGCACTTGGACATCTTTTCTCATACTAAAGAATTAAGAGTTAGTAACAAATTTGGCTTACTAGATCCAACAATGCAGAAATGTTTTATGATTATCATCGTAAATATTCGTGATAAAGAAAAAGCTTATAAAAGAGTTGCTCTCATCATGATTCATAAATATTAAAATCTACATGTTTTATTCTATGAGTTGTTAAAGTTAGTTTAAAATTTTTGGGCCATAATAGTTTGTGGCAAGTGATGGAGAACAATGAAGAAACCCAGCTTCCATTCCTACTACTTCTTGAGTAACTTGTAGTAGCCATGGGGACATCTAGAAGGAGAGATCAAAATTATGGCAATGTGTGACTGTGAACCTAATCCCAGCCCTATGTCTCACCATGGGATAGCTGAAGATGGGGGTCACTTGTAACCATGTTGAAGAACCACACCCACCTCCACGTTCTCTATGAGCTCTATCTTGTTGCATTTTGGTTCTTACATCACTTAGTTAAAGTAGAATGTTTTTCTTAGATTGAAGACTCCAATGTCAACACATGACCTCGAGCTCTTTTTTTTATGTTGAACTGGTACTATGATTATTTGCTACAGGCATCTAATCTAGCCTCGGTTTTTTCATTTTTAAGTGCTTTTGGGTGGATTCTATTATAAGGAAATCTATAGGCTTGATTTTAGCAGATATGGTTAAATTCTAGTTTTTGCTGTTGTAGCATCTATGCTTGCAGATGGATTTTTAATTGATCTCTCTAGATGTAGATGGGAATCCCCCAGTTTTTTTTGGCATATACTTTATATGTATTGATGACATCTATTAGGATCTTGGATTAACGAATAACTTACTATATTTCATCAATAATGGGTCTATCTTAAGCCCATCCCCATTTACGTAGCACCTGCCTTATCTCAAGGCATCCAAAGGTAATCTTAAGAGGCTTTTACCATTTACCGAATTAAGGGACATTTCCCCACAATGGATGTAATACCTGGATCACAAAGGACCATCTTACTGACTACCGATGCATCTGCCAAACTTGCTTAGAATGTGGGTACCAAATGGGGATAGGATAGTGTTTGAACCCTAACTGCAATAACTTCTAAAATAAAATATCTTAATCCTATCATCAAGAAACTATCTTACAACCAATTCAAGAAACAGTCCATCAATCCCTCATAGATAAGGAAAAGATTTTGGTAAAAGCAATATTCTTCACTCTTACTCTTACTTGGAAGATGTGTTTGAGCAATAGAAAACCCCAGATTACTTTAAAAACCATAACAAAATGGATATACAAGGTACTCCCCGTTCAGAAAATTCGTGATGCATAACATAATGCACTGGATTCTTGAACATAGGTTGGTCACTTCTTTCGTTAAGACAGAGTGGTTATGGGCAAAGACATTGATTTTGACGCTTGTTGCATCTATTTCTTGTTACTGGACCTGACATTTTCAATAAGGAAATTGTTTGTCCATATTGATTGAACCTGTTATTATCTCTCATATGGAAGTATTGATACAGATCTATTAAACTCGAAACGAGACTGTAGATTTTTCCGAGACATAAATCTGCCTTAAAAAGTAAGCCTACCTCATTCTACAGCAGTAACTCAGACAATATAAATGAAAATGCAAAACACCAGTCAATTGGGTGTGCTATAGTCATACAATGCGATACTTATTGCAACGATGACGCAGGTTAGAGAACCCAGCCGCCGCCCTACATTCATGTGGATCAGTAGTTGTGGCAGAGGAGGTGGCTTTTACTGGAAGCAAGATCCAATGAGGAAAAATGTTATATTAAGTAGTAGGGTAGGCTGCCCAGGGTATTTAAAAGGCTTGGTAACCTAAAAAATATGCGCAGGGCACTAAACATCAAATTGAAACTAATTAAAGAAGATCATAAATAGGCGGGACAGTAATAGACTTTTTCCTAAGTGCTGAGTTCAAGATCATTTTGCCTGCAAAATACATCAAAATGCTTTTGAACAACGCACCAAACATGTACATATACAATACAAACAAAGATCTTCCCAAACCGACATCTAATCTTTACAGAGATCAACTTTAAATGAAAAAAAGAAAAAATCAAAGAAAACAGGAAAAGAAATTACAGAGATCGACCTTTTAAAATCCTCTTCACATTTTTTCTCTAAGTAGACAATATTCGTAGTGAAATTGTAAGTCCTGGCCGATTGCAGAAAGGCTTTGTGATGCTGGAATTGGCCCCTAATCCAGATTTTAGAGTTATTACTAAAAAATGCTCCATATTTTCTTGTCAAAATTGTGGGCTTGCAAAACGTGTCACAAAAACTTTGCATTCTTCCTTCACAATAAAAATTTATAACAAATCAACTTCTCTGAGAATTTTTGGGGTGTACTTTGAACTAAAATCCGCAAACATTTTTTTTTCAGATTGCATGGTATGATTCCTTACGTGCAACAATGAAAAACGAATCAGAATATAAACAGAAACCGCCATAAACGATTTGAAAACTCTGTAAGCATGGCATCACAATACTCAAAAGTGCATAATTAAAAGGAATTGCAATAACTGAATGCAAAAAATTGATTGTTACCTGGTTGCCGAGAAGAGATCCCTAAGCGCACAAGCAATGCAATTGAAATGAGAAAAATGATGAGAAAATATAGGCGACAACTGATAAGTGGTCAATACATGCAGAGCATTTACTATATATTCGTGGCTGAGCGGCCTTGTATTATACGTTTTCAATTTCCGTTAGGTTCCTTGGAAAACAATGCGAATATTCCGATACTTACGTGTGGACATGAAATACTGCTAACATTAGCTACAATACGGCTTTGTAGCTGTCCAGTTGCTTCTACAAGCCTTTGGTTTTCGATTTTCTGTCTGCTGTTTTGTTACAGCTGTGCAATCCATCTGCTGTTGTTTTTTTTAATTGAACTTCTTTCAATAAAAAAAACCTTTTGTGGATTCCCAAAGTTGGGAATCAGGGCTTAAATTTGACGGTCAACCTTCTCTGTCAACAATTTTTTTAATGACAGTTATCTATTCAAAAGTGCCTTAAAAACATTATAATATATCTTAGTGTAACTAAAATTATATATAAATCAAATATATATATCATTATAATTCTATAAATTTTGAGAGTCTATCCAAAATCTCTCCTTTCATTTGATACAATCTTCTTAAAATTTTGATTGTATTTTACGAAAAAAATCTCTAAGTACGGTCATACAGCCATCAAATTTAAGCCCTGTTGGGAATTTACAATTTTTTATTTTTATTCTTTTTAGACAAAGCATAAAACATTAGCAGAAGCTATAACAACTGCTTTGAATTTGATTTTATAATAGTGAAATTAATCATGATATAACTTTTGTAGATTCTTAATTTGAATTGGGAATTTACAAAATTTGGACAATTGTTATGCTTTGACTTTATAATGGTGAAATAGGTATGTCTTTTAATTTATTTTTGAAATAGAGTACATGGACATGAAATACTTGTAATTATCTTAATGTAGAGTTCTAATTTGAATTGAGTACTTACAATTTTTGGTCAAAAGTAGTGGAATTAGTCATACCATTTTCTATTTTTTTGTTTGTTTGTTTTGATGTGAGATTTTTAATGTGATTCACATATTGATAAGTGATATACACTTGTGTTAGATGTGGTTTATAATATGTGTGAATATAAAAAAGTGAGCATAAGAAAGTAGCATAAACTAATTTAAACTACCCAATTCACCATCAAATACAACATTCAGGGAATTTACAAAATTTGGACAATTGTTATGCTTTGACTTTATAATGGTGAAATTAGGTATGTTTTTTAATTTATTTTTGAAATAGAGTACATGAACATGAAATACTTGTAATTATCTTAATGTAGAGTTCTAATTTGAATTGAGTACTTACAATTTTTGGTCAAAAGTTAATGGATAATAGTGGAATTAGTCATACCATTTTCTATTTATTTTTTTGTTTGTTTTGATGTGAGATTTTTAATGTGATTCACATATTGATAAGTGATATACACTTGTGTTAGATGTGGTTTATAATATGTGTGAATATAAAAAAGTGAGCATAAGAAAGTAGCATAAACTAATTTAAACTACCCAATTCACCATCAAATACAACATTCAGGGAATTTACAAAATTTGGACAATTGTTATGCTTTGACTTTATAATGGTGAAATTAGGTATGTTTTTTAATTTATTTTTGAAATAGAGTACATGAACATGAAATACTTGTAATTATCTTAATGTAGAGTTCTAATTTGAATTGAGTACTTACAATTTTTGGTCAAAAGTTAATGGATAATAGTGGAATTAGTCATACCATTTTCTATTTATTTTTTTGTTTGTTTTGATGTGAGATTTTTAATGTGATTCACATATTGATAAGTGATATACACTTGTGTTAGATGTGGTTTATAATATGTGTGAACATAAAAAAGTGAGCATAAGAAAGTAGTATAAACTAATTTAAACTACCCAATTCACCATCAAATACAAATTTCAAGATAAGACTTATGAAGATAAAACACAAAGAAAAAACATGCAATTATATTTTAACTACGTCTCCTTGTTGCACCAACATGAGGTGGATGTGCCCAAAGAGCTAATTTTGATGAATTTGATTTGATATGTTAAGAGTTCAAAATAGTAGCATAACATTACATTAACACTTGATGTTAATGGTGAAAGGGGCCTCTCAGTTTATAGAGTTTTAAGCTAGAGGATGGATGGATAAGACTAAAGGGAGAGATCAAGGGCTCAAATTGGTTGAGACCCTTGGAAGAATGAGAGGACAAATGTTCTCACATGGTTGGTTGATGGAGAGGGGTCCAAGATTGAAGAGGAATCCATTGTTGAAGTTCCCCTTGGAAAAAATGGATGGTCAAGATGGAAAGGGTACTTGGGAGTACCCTTGAGGGATGGGCAAGTACTTTGACCCACATGACTTACACAAAAGCCCATGTCACATGTATAATGGCGATACTCTTCTGTACAAATGATCCATGCTTTTGTACACCTTGGAAGATGGAGAATTTAAGGGAACAAATCAAAGATCTAGTTGTGCAAATAGGGGATTAAGGGGCCAATTGATTTTAGCCCACTTAATGGGAAGTGGAGAAAAAATATAATTAAATAAATAAAATACTTATTTAATTTTTGGGATGAGGATGGGGGGATGAGATAAATAAATATTTAATTTCATTTACCTAAGGTGGGCATTAGAGGAAGGATGATTAAATGACTTAGGTTAAAAATCGAGTGTGGGTGAATAGTGATGAAAAGTGATTTTACTAATTAAATAATAAAATATTATTTAATTAATAAGGGGGTGATAATTCGATAATTAATTAGATACACTTAGATATATTCAATCAATTATAGAAGAAACAACCAAATTATTAGACTAATTGAGGATGTATCAATTTTAGGTGTCTACAATATTATTGATGTTTATTCATATTTTACATCTGTTTATATTAATTCACACACACTTATTACCTATCTCAAGGTCAAAACACATTCACTCTTAAATGTAGGCATCACACACAACTATACCACACACAAACACTCTCCACATGGAGAAGATACATGTATATGGCACAAAAATTGAAATATGATGTCCTCTATATCTACAAAGGGTGGCACACATTTCAATGTAACAATGCCATATACACAAGTCGAAGAGTACTTTATTGCAAACTCAAGTGGTACATATAAGGAAAGTAATTGAAGGTATACTAGTCCCAAAAGGATAACAAGCATAGGGGAGATGAGTTCTCACCATAAAATCAATATAGACATAAAATCTCACTCAAACAAGCATAAATGAATCATAAACATGAATAAGTGATTCTTTATCCTTCAAGAAACATTAACAATATAAAGAATGATGTAGAATCTCTTTCTCACACAAGAAAGAACACATAAACCTATCGTAACATATTTAGGTTCATCTTATCCATTTCTTAGTTTCAATGCATAGTATAGTAAAGAGGGAAAATAACATTAACCAACACTTTAGTTCACTTTCTTTTATAAGTATAGAAAATGATAAGGAAAGAGAAAGAATGTCATTATAATAAACATTGTTCATTTTAAATTACTAAATTAGTACATACTAGAGAGAGGTAAGGGATAAAGAGGTTTTTATTCACACAAACACACCTCCATCCTTGATGCATTTAAGATGATAGAATATCAAATAAAAATCACTATCATTTATTTCTTTTTCTTCTTCTTAAAGGTGTATAATAATTTAAATTTTTTATGTTTATGTCTAGTTATAACTTATACATGAAAGTGTTATTTATTGTATTTAATGAATACATTCTCATTAGAGAAGGTCTATATTAATTTTTTTTTCTTGATATGGGAGCGGGGGGCCCTAGCTCGATTGGATAAATCTTTCCTGTTGCAGAAGGTTGGTCACGAGGTCTAGTCTCCCCCACCCTCGTGGTACCAGAGGGTGCGTCACGCCAGCATTGCCAGTCACGTTAAATTTTTTACCAAGCACACTACAATTTATAGGGGGTCGTAGGTCGTGCTACCCGATTTCTCCAATCTAAAAAAAAAAACTTGATACTACAACCAAAAATTAAAAAATTGTTCATTCATTAAGTATCTCAAAGGAAACATTTATGTTCATCGATCTCTACACATAAGGTGAAAATAACAAGCTCTCACAAATTACTTAAAAATGATTTCAAAATGTAGAAAAGTTTTAAAGCACATTAATATATACTAAACCATTCAAATAAGACTTTCATAAAAAAAAATTCTAACTAATTATTGTATAAACAAGTTTTGGAATAAATTACTCATAACTTTGTTAAAACTTAACAGTTTTTAGTTGTATAAAAGGGAAACAAAAGAGTATAGAGAGTGTTGTCATACATATATGCTAAAGGTATCTAAAAATAATATAGAGGAAACTATTGCAAATTCCAGGTATCTATTGTAATTTTGTAATTTCTCACAATTTATGTGGATTCTAAAGATGGGTTTTTTACACAAGTTCTCTAATATAATCTACTAGCCTTCCAAGGTAGAAAAATTCAAAGTTATGCTCACCATACACTACTAAAGAAATACTAAAGTCATTAAAAGACCTACAATTTTTCACTCAAATTTGAATCCATGAATAAGTTTTAAAAAAAAAAATCATAAAAGTAGAATATTGACGACAACTTTTGATAAATTGAGCCTAGACCTACACTATAGCCATTGAAACATAAATCTACCTATAAACAAGCTCTGATTTTCAAAAGTTGAAAATGTATAATTTTAAATGTCAAGTTTGAAAAACTCTTTTAAATAAAACTCAATACAACCTTTATTAACCATTTTCTTAAATTAAAATTACACACAATTTGATCACAAGTTCCATCCCTACACATCAAGTTCCATAAATCAATATTTTGTTACAAGTTTGGATAAGAATAAGAAAGTAACCAATACAAATTATTATACAATTTTCTAAAATGAAGAGAAAAATGTTCTTCCCAGACTCCATAGACTTGATGCAGTACAACAACTGTGAATCCTATCGAATTGTTTGTTGTTGCAACTCCAAATCTCACCAACAAGAATTTCAACTTTTTAACAATGAATTGAATTATTTGAGAGATTAAATCAAAGCTATTTAACACATGAATTGACAACAATTGCAAGAACAAAGTGTTTATTTTATTATCAATCCTTAAATTCTACAATAACAACATCTAGAAAGAAATTAAACACTTAGCGGTCTCAAATCTAATTCAAGAGGCCTCAACCAACCTTCTACAGGAGCATATGTTGTCCCATTTCTTTGTGGTTACCTCCTTGGTTCCCTTACTCAATCTCATAGGTAATTTTCTTCACAATCTCTTTCATACTTTCTTCATTTATGTTTCTATCTTCTTTCTCTAGCCGGGGAATAGCTTTCCCTCAATCTTCAATTGCATTATCTTCCACTCACCTTTACTGGGCATTTCCATTCCCCTCATTAAACCCCCTCCATTCATTTTTGATAGGAAATTTTAATTCTTTTCTAAAATTATCCTCCACCGTTTCACTCCACCACTCCACTACTAGGTGCCTAGGTTCTTCCAACCTATTTAATTAATGTAAAATTCAAATTTGAGAGGAGTTACAAGATGCAAAAAGTGGCCTCCTCCAACCTAGGCATTGAAAATTTTCCTTCTCCAATTTAGTGAAGAAATATTCAATTTATGAGCCACAAAACACATGAAAATCAAGCCTTTGGTGCCATCTATCCAATAGGTACTAGAATTAAATTTTTAATACACTCCAAAAATGTGTGAAAAGTGCCCTGAAATCATGCCTATAAGACCAAAATAAAAAAAAATAAAAGAAATGCTTTGTGTTTGGTGCAGTCCATTGCTTATGCACCTAGATGCTCCTACATCAAATACCTAAGGTAAGTAAAATGTTCTATGAGCTGAAACTTATGAACATTTGAAAATCATGTGCTTCCCTTTGATCCATCCTTATTCCTTATTCACCTTTTTCTTCTGCTTCACACTACTCTGAAACTTCCTATATCTTCCTTCATCTTTCCTCTCTTCTAGTCTCTTGTGGGATTTGACCCACCACAAATTGATCACTGCCACCAAATCTCACCCACAACATCCTATATAGCTTCTACATACAAATATGTATTATGCATACACAAATCTACAACTACATCCTCTATTGCATCCTCATACAAACTACATTTACTACTCCACGGATATTGAAAATTCCCATCTACAAGCTCTTTTATTTCTTTACATCCTCTTCTATTCTCACCAAAGAAGATAAAGATTAATTACACCTAACTTCAAAATTAAAATTCACCTCATTCTTGTTTTTTGTCCCAACATCTTTTTCCTCATCCTTTGCTGCAACATTCATCTTCTCACCCCCAACGACAAGTTTTGCAAACTCCTCTTTGTTTTTGTCCATCAATTCTCCTTCCAACAACTTGTTGATTTTTTCATCTCTTCTTTCAACAAGTAATCATCTTCGTCAATCTGTTTGTCTTATTACTCTCCAAGTCCATATTTTCAATTCCCAAATTTGATCTTATTTCATTCCTTGCAAACAAATCAACATTAAATAAAATATAGTTTTCATCATTTTCCTCTTCATTTACATTTGTAGGGGTTTCTCTCATATCTTTCTCATCCTCAACTTATGCAACTTCATTATTTATGACATCTACATGACATTCTTTAATACAATCACTCACATTGGAAACAACTCTATTTTGCATAACCTCTTTTATATCCAGTATCAAATGGATGTCTTTATCATCTCATAAATTTTATTCCTCGGGTACTACTTTATAGCTATCCACACAATTGGTCTCTTCAAAAAAATCTTCATTCTCTTTTTCAAATTCATGTTCACACTTGACTATCTAAAACAAAAGTTTCTAGAATATGCATTCTTGCATGCACCTTCTACCCAACCTTAACCTTTGTTGGAGGATAACAACTGCAAATTACTTCGACTCTTTTAGCCAATCAACTTGCTCTATATTTAAACAATAAATTTCAAAAAAATATCTATAACACATTTAAAACTTTTCTAGGCAACAAAATCAAATCCTCACACATTCCAACAAATAAAATTCTTCAATTTCCTCTCAAAACATATCCAAGCAAATAAAAATAATATTTTTACTCACTCCTACAATACTTCCCAATCAATCTTCCGACTTTGATACCATTTGATGCATAAACCATCTGTTGGGTAGAGGATAAGCAATAGTGAGTTTTTTATAGGGAGGACCTATGATTGTAGAGGAACTTGTGAGTCTTTGATGTAGGAGCATCCCTAGTTGTAAAGCAATCATGTATCAACCAAAAACATTTATTTTCTTGCATTTCATTAAGTAGGAATTCTAGTATTTCATTTTGCATTTCAATGCATTATCAGTTCTCAACTCATGAGGAAAGATATAGCATCTACACATGGACATCTACCACATATCTAGATTTCAGATCATTTGCATTTGTTTTCTGAAAGTTATTGCTCTCAAAATTTCACTATGATTACCAATCAAAACATTTGGGGCCGACCTAGTCCAAATTTCTTAGTGTGGACCTACCAGAACGTGTGAAGGCAAATGAAACATCATACAAGCATTTTGGGTCCTATGGGATCTATCTTGGAGATTTGTAAGTCATTTCTGGTTGCGAAGGATATCTTTTCATATTTTGATGTTGACCTTCATAGTTGTTCATTCTTAAGGTTTGTAAACCCTTGGGGCCAATCTGGACCTTTGTTGGAGCTTGAGAAACATATTTATAATCATTTTTAACTCATAGGAAGTTAGCGATTTTAGAAGTAGGTTTAGATTCATTATATTTTCACATCAACCCTTTGGGGAACTATAATAAGGACTTTGGCCAATTGTAATATTGAATGCCCTTGTGCTAGGCCTGTGAGCCTTAGTTGTTTTCCCATGAGGGATAAGTTGCATGCAAGATTGGCAATTCAATGAAGAATCATATTTTCATATCATATTCTTGTGTTATTTTTGTTGTGTTGACTCTAAGTTGCATGATTTGGATAGTTATTTCTAAACCCTCCATCTATGCATGCACCAAGTGGTATTAGAGTGAGTTTGTGAGTCTTAAAGGAATTCCTTGATGTGAATAGATCACCAAATTGAGGAAAATTGCATGTGTTTTCAATCGATCATCGATTGTGAGGTAGTTGAAACCCTTGTAGCCAAATCACTAAATTGAGGTACTTGCACCAATTCAAAGGGAGAGATGTCGCCAAGGAGAGCACCTGCTATGGCAAATGTTGCTAGAATAGTGGATGAAATGTTGAAAATGATGTGTGAGATGCAAGTCCAATTAGATGTAGTAGAAGTAGATCAAAGGCAAGGCCTAAACCCTAAGCATGAGGATGAAAGTGATGATGAAATAGATCATGTTGTGAATCAAATTGTATAATCCCTAGGTGAAGAAGAAGAGGAATCATATCAGATAAAGATGTTGAAAGTGATTTCAAATATTGGTAAGTGACCTAGAGTTCAAATTCAAAATTATATGGAAAATTTAAATTTTGAAGAGTTGATTGATTGGATCAATGAAATGGAAGAATACTTTGAATATGAAAAAATTGAAGATCCAAAAAGAGTCAGATTTTTGCAAACAAAATTGAAAGTTCATGCTGTTTTATGGTGGAAAGAAGTTTGATTGGATATAAATAGACTTGAGTTAAAGAGAAGATCATCAAATGGGATAGAATGGTGAAAATTTTGAAGAATCAATTCATACCAACTAATTATGAACTTGAACTATTGAAAATATTGTAGAACCTGAGACAAGAGGAGAGATCTGTGAAGGAATATATTGAAGAATTCTACAAGATGATAATCAGGACCAGTCATAGTGAAGAAAGCAAAGAAAAGATTGTAAGATATATCAATGGAATGAGAACAAACATCCAAGAAGATTTGAGCTTGGTGAAGATGAGTACAGTTGAAGAAGCATATCAATTTGCATTAAAGGTGGAAGAGACGCTGATTAGGAAGTTTTGAACAAAGACAAAGAAGTGCAAGAGGAAGATTCTTGAAGAGTGGATCACAATCCAGAGAAAGAATACCTTAGATAGAGTAGAAAAAAATGTAAAACCCTTTTGAAGCAAAGAGAAGGACTATAATTCATACCACAGAGGAAGAGAAGACTAAAATTTCTACCGTAGTGACAAAGGAGGTCATAATTCTTACCACAATGATGGATACTAGAGAGATGAAGGGGGATCTGAGAGGAGACCATTTAGAGGAACCTATTTCAAGTGTGGAGGTGAAGGACATAGAGCATTTGAATACCCTCAAGGAAGTACTAGAAAGAAACCCAAGCATACCAGAAGAGCAACTTATGTGGATGAAGAACATGTTGAATCACCTAATTTAGTTGGGAAACTAGAGAAAGGTGACTCATTGGTGATGAGGAGAGCTCTAATACATGAAAAGGTGACTGAGGAAACACCAAAAATGAAGAGTCTATTCAAAACCAAATGTAAGTCTAGAGGAAAGGTATGCAAATTTATCGTTGATAGTGGTAGTACTGATAATCTAGTTTTAGAGGAGATGGTAACCAAGTTGAATTTGAAGAGATTGAAAAATCAAAACCCTATAGGATAACATGCATTCAAGATGAGCATAAGATATTGGTGAATGAGAAATGTTTGGTGAAATTTCATATTGGATCATATAAGGATGAAGTATTGTTTGATATTATGCCTATGTATGCATGCCATTTACTATTAGGAAGACCATGACAATATGATAAGAAAGCAATTCATGATAGGAGAAGGAATATTTATATTGTGATTTCAAATGTAAAGAGAATTAAGTTGATACCTTTAGAGGAAGAGGAGAATACTAGAGTTTTTGGCAATACTAGACTATGTTTGGTAGATGAGAGGAAATTTTTGGATGGATTGAGGCATTATAATATGTGTTTTGCATTGATTCTAAAGAAAAGAAATGGCTCGTAGATAGAGAACCCTACAACAAAGAATGAAGTAGTCAAACTTTTGATAGAGTATGAAGATATTATGTCAAAGAAGGTACCAAATAGACTCCTGCTTGTCCAAAGTATCGGTCATCATATAGACCTTATACTAGGAGCAAGTTTGCCAAAAAAGGAAAGACATAGAATGACACCAGTAAAGAATGTAGAATTGAACAGGAAGATACAAGAGTTGTTGAAGAAAGGATTGATAAGAGAAAATTTGAGCCCATGTGTGGTACATGGTGTACTTGCACCAAAGAAAGATGGAGAATGGAGAATGTGTACATATTCAAAATAAATCAATAGGATCACTATCAAGTACTAATTCCCATTGCAAAGGATGGATGACATTATGAACTATTTGAGTAGAGCAAAGTATTTCACAAAGATTGACCTAACAAATGGGTACCATCAGATCAAGATCAGAGAGGGAGATGAATGGAAGACTGCATTAAAGATCAATGAAGGATTGTATGAGTGGTTAGTAATGCCTTTTAGATTGACCAATGCACTAAGAACTTTCATGAGATTGATGAATGAGGTACTGAAGAAATTCTTTGGTAATTTTTTCATTGTTTACTTGGATGGTATTCTAATTTTTAGTAAGACTACAGAACATTTGTGGCACATTAGACAAGTATTACTAAGGTTGAGAGAGGAGAAGTTGTTGATTAATGTCAAGAAATGTTGCTTTATGAAGACAGAGTTGGTATATTTTGGCTTTGTTTTTTTTGTTGAAGGATTGAAGATGGACCCTGAGAAAGTGAGAGCAATTGTTGATTGGCCTAGAACTATGAACATTGGAAAGGTGAGATCATTCCATGGATTAGCTAGTTTCTACCAAAAATTTATCAAAATATTTAGTAGTGTTTGTAGCCCCATGATAAAGATAATGAGGGGAGACATGAAAGACTTTAAGTGGACATTCAGAGCACAAAAAAAGTTTTGAATTGTTGAAGCAAAAGGTGAGAAAGCATATAGTGTTAGCATTACCAAATTTTGACAATATTTCAAGTTAATTGTCATGCTAGTGGAAATCCAATAGGAACATTTTTGAGTCAGGAAGGAAGACCTATAGCCTATTTCAGTAAGAAATTGAATGATGCTAGAAGAAGATACTCAGTTTATGATTAGGAATGCTATGCCATAATTCAAGCCTTGAAGAAGTAGAGACATTACTTGTTTCCTAAGGAGTTTGTGTTGTATACAGATCGTCAAGATTTGCAATATTTGAATGGTCAAGGGAAGTTGAGTCAAAGACATATGAGGTGGGTTTAGTTCTTGTAGAGTTATACATTTGTGTTGAGGCATAAGAGTGGCAAGTCAAACAAGGTTGCAGATGCATTTCATATTGGGATTTCCAATAAAATGGAGAGGATATGATTCTATAATGATAGTAATGGGTAAATTTTCTAAAATAGCACATTTCATTCCTTGCAAGAAGACCAATGATGTTGTGCACATTGCTAACTTATTTTTCAAGGAAATTATGGGATTGCATGGATTGCCTAAGAGTATAGTTTCAGACAGAAACACCAAGTTCATTGGATACTTTTGGAGAACATTCTGGAAGAAGATGAAGAAAAACCTAAAGTTCAGTTCAACATATCATCCATAGGCCGATGGACAAATATAAGTGGTAAAAAAAAGTTTGGGTAACCTATTAAGATGCTTGGTTGGAGATAAGGCAGAAAATTGGGACATAGTTCTACCACAAGCAAAATTTGCATATAATAGCTCCGTAAACCGAAATATAGGGAAGAAATCATTTGAGATTGTGAAAGGATCACATCCTAGAGGAATTGTAGAACTAAGAGATATTAGTATGGAGAAGAAAAGGAGTGCAAAGGTAGAAGAGTTTGTAGATTTCATGGAGACATTGCATAAATAGGTTAGGAAGCATTTGGAAGACATGAACAGTAAGTATAAGGAGAAGAAAAATGAGCACCAGAAACATAAGGAGTTTATTGTTGGAGATGAAGTGATGGTATATTTGAGGAAGGATATATTTCTAGCAGGAACATACAATAAGTTGAAGATGAGTAAGTTTGGACCGTGTAAGATTCTAGAAATGTATATGAAGTGGAGTTACTAAAGACATTGGGTATATCACCTATTTTCAATCTTGTAGAAATATATGAGAATAATGGAGGATAGCCAAGTAGTGGTAGCAGTGAAGCAAATTTGAAGGAACAGTTACCACATCAAACATTAGAGGAAATTGAGCAGATTTTGGATACCATAACTAAAAGGAGCACTAGGAACAAGCATTATAAACAATATCTAGTGAAGTGGAAAGGGAGACCAATGGAAGATTCATCATGGATTTCTCAAGCTGAGGTAGACCATTGTGGCTTTCATCTTCGCCTTGGAAAGTGAGGGACCCACTTTTCTTCCAACCCTAGGTGTCTAATGCAAGAGCATCCCTAATTGTAAAGCAATATTGTATCAACCAAAAATATTTCTTTTCTTGTATTTCATTCAGTAGCAATTTCAATATTTCATTTCATATTTTACCACATTATTGTTTCTCAACTTGCGGAGCAAGACATAGCATCTAAACATGGACATGTATCGCATATCCATATTTCAAATCATTTACTTTTATTTTCTAAAAGTTATCATTCCCTAAATTTCATTTTGATTACCAGCCAGAGCATTTGGGACTAACCTAGTCAAAATTTCTTAGTGCAGACCTATTCCAGAATGTTTGGATCCTAATGGAACATCATACAAGAATTTTGTGTCCTATTGGATCTATCTTGAAGATTCACAAGTCATTTCTTGTCGCTGAGGATATCTTTTCATATTTTGAGGTTGACCTTCATAGTTGTTTATTCTTCAGGTTTGTAAACCCTTAAGGCCAACACAGACCTTTGTTAGATCTTGAGAAGCATATTTATAATCATTTGTAACTCATAGGAAGTAGTTTTAGAAGTAGGTTTAGATTCATTACATTTTTGCATTGACCCTTTGGGGAATTGTAATAAGGCCTTCAACCAATTGTAATATTGAATATTGTCACAACCCCTACTTTCAATAAGTAATTTATAATTCAATAATACCATTTTAAATCATCTAGTATTTAATTTATTGTTCGTATGTTTAATTAAATTAATTAGTAGTAAAATAAAAGTGCAATGAAACAAAAAGGAAATTATTATAATTTAATTATAGATTTTATTCATTCCAAATAAATGATAATGTTTGGTTATTTAGAATAAATAACCAAATGTCAGGTCCAACAATAAATCATTTACTAATTATATTTCTTAACTTCCCAAGATAATTTAATAAAATAAACTAGTTATAAAAGGTGCAGAGCAAGAGGAATAATTCAATTACTTTCATCAGTATACTAAATGAAATGACATGCATCAATGAATCGAGTATACCAAAACAAGGTTATGCATGTAAATTCAAATACTAAAATGCAAATTAAATAAATAGAAAAATAATAAGTGCATCCACAAAGAACCATAACGCAAAGGTTTTTCATGAGTGAAAAACCCTCGTAGGGATGAAAAACCACTCGTAAAAGTGCCTCACTAGCTACAAATTTTCAATGGTTACAAGATGCCTCACATTCAATGATCATACTGTCACACTGACATCACACTAACATGACCATTCATTACACAATTCTAGATATTATATATCGCACTTAACAAAGGGCATATTGAAGTTCTTATACAAGTTACATAATTCTCCAAGCAACATTTTCAAGTTTCACCAATGCATCATCCTTGCATATGAGAATAAGGTAATGCCAACACTATCATGAATCACTCCCAAGTATTTGCAAATAAGACAAGTACATTGAAAGTCATAAGCCATTCACATTCTAATTATAACTTCATAGAGAGTTCAACAATAAGTGAATAAAACTATAAAAGAGTTAAGAAGGTATACATTCATATGCAAATAAAACACAAAAGCAACTGAGGGAGTTCCAAAGTTCTCCTTACATACTTGATAACCATGATGCCTAAGAAGAATGACACCATTAAACCTAATATTTAAAAAGGTAAGGTATGGTTTATCATTTATTTATCTTTTATAAAATCCCCAATTTGATTCATGATACCTAGTATGCATAGATTAATTGCAATCTAAATCCATATATATATAGATCAAGTGTCTTAAAACATCTCCAATTTTTATATCCAAATCTTTAACTTTGTCCTCCTATAAGTGTCTCATACTTAGAATATTTTTCTTCAATATAAATTATTAAATATAATTGACATTTTCTTTTCCACTTAATTTACTTTCTTTACTTTATTAACTATTTATTAAATATCTATTCCTCCTGAAGTACACTTATAATAAATGGTTCCTTTTAAGCATGTACTGTGACTACGGGTTGGGACACAAAAACCATTGGCGTTATCTCTAAAACCTTCAAATTTGGATATTTAGAATATCAAAAGGCTTCTTTTAATTGGATGATAACAATTGCAAAAAAGGTTTGATGGAGAGCTAAAGAGTTTTGTAGTATATGAATGAAGTTCTTCTATTTTTGGAAATAATGGGCATTACTAATAATTATACCCTTAGTGCATTTTGTAAGCAAGATTCTTAACAAAGGTTTTCCATTTAAACTTGTTAATTCATTATATGTTCAATCATGCGACTCATTCTCAATCATGGTCATAGTGCCATGATTTGAATGATAGGAATAAATTTTCATACTTTTTGTTAAGATTTTCATTGTTTTGGCCATATCTAAGGCTTGCCTATCATCATAAAACTAAATTATATATTAGTCTTTGATTTGTTGTCTTGATTTTGTTTCTATAAGTAGTTTCAAGGAAAAATTCTTTTTGTGATGAATCATTAAACTTATGGTGAAAATTTATATACGTATTTACTATTTATTAATGGTAATTTTCATTGGCTTTGAGTCATTGTCAAACAACAAATCATGCACTTATGTTGGCTAGCTTATTCCATGTGTTTGGCTTCCACTACTTTTATATAGTCATGAAAGGTCATTTAGATTAGCTAAAGAAGTATGTATTGAGGTATGATTTGAGTGGGAATTTGTTCCAAGGCTAGATACTTCAAGTTAGTAATTATTGGTTCAGTGCACAAATTCTATTTTAAACAAGTTTTAGCCACAAGGGTCGGTGCTACCCCTTGGGGAGGACGCTTCTTGTGGAGGGAAACTCCCTCTCCATAGGCATGTGGAGGGTGTTGCCTCCATAGTGTAGCCCTCTCCCAATGGGGAGGGTGCGGCTGTAGAAGCCCCTCCTCAGTTCTAAAGTTTTCCATCTCAAAACAAACAAATTAGCTACGATAGTTCCAAGATAACTACCTTCAATTTTTCCAAATATCATTTACATAAGTGTTATATATATAATTAATAAGATCTTGAACAACATTATAATTAGAAGAATGAACTGGAACCCAACTCTATAACTAAAGTATTCAATTCAGGGAGTTACAAAATTTTATATATATATATATATATGATTAGGAAAGGCATATAGATTGTACAAGCAGAGTAATACCTTTCATACACCAAACACCAATTACAGAGACTATGCATGAACGGGTTTAAAAGAAAAGGACATTCAATCTTTTCACAATACAATCAATTAATCTCACATTTGAAATTTAAATGTAATGGAAAAGATTCAAAAACTTGGAAAGTTTGAACTTCCCCTCTTTTCTTCTCTTCTCCCATTCTTGCTTTCCCTAGAATTCAATCTTTATAGAATTTTCTTCTTCTTATTTCTCCTTCCTCCATATTTCCCTTCTTCTTTCTACCAATATTTAATCTACTGTGCTCCAAAATAATCCTACCTAGCACACCATTTTCCGTTATAATTCTTGTAGAGAAATAAGGATCAAGAAAGCTTATGTTTTTTTCGTTACTCTCCTCTCCTCTTTTTAAAGATTTCTTTTTTGTTTTTCCTTACCCTAATCTTTAAAATAAAAAATAAAATTTGTTTTTCATGCATGATATTTATCTTTGATAAATAGTAATAAAGAATTCTATTTTAATTGCAATTAAATTATCCACAGTAAATAGTGAAGAAATGGCATTTTAAATTGCAAAAGTAATATTTACCCTTAATACGCAATAAAGAAATATTATTTACTTGCAAATTAAATATCTACTCTAAATAAATATTAAATAAATTTCATTCAATTGGGAATAAAATATTTATTCTAAATAACCAAACATTATCATTTATTTGGAATGAATAAAATCTATAATTAAATTATAATAATTTCCTTTTTGTTTCATTGCACTTTTATTTCACTACTAATTAATTTAAGTAAACATACGAACAATAAATTAAATAGTAGATGCTTTAAAATGATATTATTGAATTATAAATTACTTATTGAAAGTAGGGGTCGTGACAAATACTCTTATGGCAGGGCTACGAGCCCTAGTTGTTCACCCATGAGGCATGAGTTGCATGAAATATTTCCAATTCAATAATGAATCATATTTTTAGATTATATTCTTGTGTTATTTCTGTTGTGTTGACTCTAAGTTGCATGTTTTGGATAGTTCTTTATGAATCCTGCATTTGTGCTTGCACTAGTCTTTGAAAATGTCTTCAAAGAAGAGGATATGATGGGTCATGAGAAGACCTATGGGAATCTTATTATGGGAAGAATGACGACATATGAGGTTTAATAAATTTATTATTAAAGAATTAAAGAAGATTGGGGCTAGATTGGATGTGATAGAGATGGAGTAGAGAAAAGAAATTGAATTGGGTAAAAGAAAATGTGAAAATAAATTATGTGACAGTTGTAAGGTAATAGATGAAAAGTATGATGAAGAGAGGATATAATGTTACTTATAAGAAGGAGATCTAGATATCTCTCATGAAATAGAGAGATTTCACAGAGTACAACAAGAAGAAAGATGAGAAAATGCATTATTGCAACCCTACAATGGGAAGATTGTGGAAGGAAGAATGTGTGGGATTAGCCCACACAATTGCAATTGGAAGAAAGCAAGAAAATAAGAGAAGCATAGGGAAAGAATGGAGAAAGAAAGAGGAGAAATTTTTCTCTATGGATCATGAATTTAATGGTAATTTTAAGGACTATGTTTTATCTAAAGATGTTTTATTTGTAGGAGTTACCAAAGATAAAGAATATGGTGGGGAAAAGAAAGAAATAGTAGCTGATATATGTCTTTTAGAAGGCATAAAAATTGAAGATGAGAAGGTTGCATGCATTAAAGAAGAAGTTGCAGCAGTAACAAAAGCAATATTATTTCATTTTTCTAAATTTTGCAAAGATGAGAATAATGTTGATTTACATGTAGGAAAGATAAATGAATATGTTGAAGAAGGTGATTGTGAAGTTGGGGGAAACGATTGGTACTTGGAAGGACATAAATATATTGCAAAAAATAGCACAGTTGAGTGCGAGGGAGGAGGTAGAAGAAGAAAACAAAAATATTGAAGTAGATAATCAAGAAGAAAATATTGGAACAACAATAGAGAATCAAGAGATTACATAGGTAATAATTTTTTTTTTGTGATTTATGAAAGTGAAATTTATGTTAAGCTATATGCAAAAGAGATTAAAGAATTTGTGGAAGTGAAAGAGAGAAAAGGATGACATTGCTATGGAAAATGATAGGGAAGTTGTAGCAAAGTTTGGTCCATTAAAGGACTTGGAAACATTGATATTTTTGGGAAAATAGAGTGAACAAGAGTATATGGGAATATGGTAAATGAGAAAAGTGAAGGAGCAACATAAAATATAGAAGAAGATGACTTAATAATACAAATTGTAGTAGTTGAAGAGGAATGGCTTGCATTAACAACAGGTGAAACAAAATTTGTAGCATTGAAAGATGATGTAAAATTGGTATTTTGTGATTTTTTTATGAATTTAATTTATATGTAAGTACATGGTTATAATTGAAGGGTATTGCAGATATCAAAAAATATTTTGCAACAACAGAGGTAATGAGCTATTTTCTACATTTTGCAAAGATGATGTTAAAGTTATTTTTTCTTCAAATGAAATGGTAAAAGGATACGAAGGAAGAGAAGTGTAAGAGTGCAGAAATAAGACATTACAAGTTGAGGTACAACAAGGTGTTATTAATTTCACTATGCGGGAAGAAGAAAGTGAAGAAGAAATAGGTGAAGGGAATGTGTAGAAAGAATTTATTGATTTCAATGATTTTGTTAGTGTTGATTTATATGTAGGAGTTAAGAATGATAAAGTAGAAAGGGAAGATAAACCATTGTGCAGCAAGATGAATTTTATGAAAGAAAGAAAGAGAGGAAATATGAAGGAAGAGATAGGAAGTTTCAGAGTAGGGTAAATAAAAAGAAAAACCAAGTAGAAAAGAAAGAAAGGTGGATGCAAAACAAACATAGGATCTTCAAATGTTCATGAGTTCTAACTTATGGAACATTTCACTTACTTGAGATGTTTGATGCAGGAGCATCTAAGGGGGTTGAGAAATCTTGCATCACCATTTTTTTTTCATTTCTAATCTTTGATTTTGTTTGGTTTCCAAAAAGTTGTAGGTTCACCTTCAAGCACTGGATTCAACATGGTTGAGATATTTTCTTAATTTTTTTTATTGGAATTGTATTGATATTGATGTCAATATTATGAAGGGGTCTAAGTTTTTTGGGGGTAATGATTTAAAATTTTAAATTCTTTTTGTAAATTTAACATTAAAAATTGTAAAAGGTGAATTTACAAAAAAAAGTGAATGTTGGAAAATAAAAATGCAATGCCCAAGTCTTGGTTGTTATAAATAAATGCATCATGGGTCCCTTGGTAATTTTGAATGCCCCTTGGATTTTTTTATTAATAAAAACACAAAGAGAGGAAATATGGTCCATAATCTTTGGAACACGCCTTGCAATGCTACCGAGATTTTTTTGAAAAATTCATGTCATTCTATGAATCTTCGAGGCTTCAATGGTGTCCAACGGTTTGATTTTGGGTTCCAACCAAGGTTTAATGGTGTTTTTTTTCTTGGCGGTGCTTCTTATTATCAGTCATTTGACTCTTTTCTGCCCTAATGCTTTAGAAAGTCGCTTGTTTAGGATATGTAGCCATCCTTTGATATTTGTATATCAGATTTAGAATCCAGTGGTAGATCTACTTCTCCTTGTAGGCTTTGGTCTGAGGTGGTTGTAGAATCTTGTTCTTTAGCTTCTTTTCCTAATAATATACCCATTAAATCTGGAGCTTCCTTCAATCTAAAATCCTTTGTCTCGTGTCCTACCACTTTCCCCAACAACATATCTATTTCTTGTCTAAAATATTTTGTTCCAAAGCAGTCTGTTCGATCTCCTCTGACTTTTCCTAATACTGTTAACATCAATAATAGGGCTTTCTTGGATCAAAAGGTTGAAAGGAATGTTGAGTTTGTGATCAATGAGCAGAAGGCACATAACTTTCGTTCTAAGGGGAATTCCAATGTTTTAGGCTACTATGACAAGGCTTGGATTCGTAAACAACAAAGGAAGTCAAGTAGAGTTTTTAGAGATCAAGTTAATGTTACTCTTAAGGATACAATGTTGCAACTACAAGTCCAGGATCTTTAGGAGGTGGCACTTATCTAAAGTTTTGAAAATTTTCTCCAGATCTTGCTTTTTTGCAATGGTGTATTTTTCAAACATGGGAGGGATCTAATCAGGTTTTTTACTTAGATAAGGGGGAAGGGTTTTTTGTTGTTCTTTTTTTTGGAAAAGATTCTAGGAATGTTGTTTATAGAAATAAAGTCTTGGATTTGTAAGGGTCATGGTTTATGTACTTCTCCATGAACTCCAAATTTTTGTCCCTTAGTCAAATTCATTCCTTTCTGGATTCAGTTACAAGGGTTTCCACTTGAGTACAAAGAGCCTCAAATTATTGAAACTTTGGGTAATCAGTTAAGCATTTATCTTCATCAAGATCTGCAATTTTTTCCAACCCTTTGTTGTTAGTGAAACTTTGGATTCTTATTGATGTCACAAGAAAACTTCCTACTATTTTAAACATCAAATTGGTCTATGGTTTGTGGAAATAGAAGGTAGTCTTTGAGGATCCACACAAAATATGTTTTCATTGTCATCTATCGATTCATCATTCAAGAAAATGTGAGTTCGAGTTGGTAGTGACCATGGAAGAGGTAAATGAATTTTCTCCCAAAGGTTCTATTACTTCTTTAAATGTCAATCCAATTGTTGCTTTATCTACACCTGCTAAGGATTTTGTGCAAAATGTTGCTTTTCTCACTTTACTTAAGGAATTGGATATTAGTCGTAAGTGGAGTCAAATTTTTAATGCATTGATCACAAAAATTATGTATAGAGGATCTACAAGCAATGTTTTACAACTAGGGTTTCCAAAAGTTACATTCTTGAAAAAAGTTGGGTTTCCTCATTGTGGTTTTTTGTCAGGGTCCTATTCAGATGAAGTTAAATGTGTTAAGGGTAGTTCTCCCTTAGATCTGGTAAGCAAGGACAAGCCTTCAACTCTTGTTGTTTTCAAGACTTACAAAAATTTCATGAGGCTTACATGTGCATACAATAAGTCTATCTTTGTTTCCTTTGTGCTTGGTTGGGACAAGCATTTTCTTTTTCCCATAAACATTTTTCTTCATTCCCTAAATCTTTCGGTCCCTGAGATTAAGATTGTTAGTTTTCAATAACTTAATCAATGTGCTTCAATGTTAACTTTGGGGTTGTCAAATAAATGTGAAGAAGTGATGAATGTTTTTAATAGTCAAGAGGAAGAGGGCATTAACATCTTGCAACCTGAACAAGTTTTAGAAGGTATTAATTATTCACATCCTTCTAATTGTCCCTCTAATAAGGAGTTTGAGAGATTCGTTGATGAAGCTTTATCTTTTGTAGGTGAATATTTGATAGATGATATTGCCACTTAAGTATTTGGGAAAGTGGAAGTGTCAGATGATTTAGGATCATTATCAATTTCTCAATCTGCATTGTCTCCTTACACAAGTAAAAAATATCCTTCTAAGAAAGGGCGGGAATCTTTAGCTACTAAGTTGCAAGAGGAAATTCAGGACAGGGATCTAGTCTACATTGGATGGAAAAATGGGAGAAGGTGAGAAACCAAAAAGGCCAAGGAGAGCATGTTGCTCTCCTAGGATGCAATGAGGATAATATCTTGGAATTTCATAGGCATAAATGCCTCTGAAAAAAGGGCCCAACTCAAGCAACAGATGGATGTTTGTGGGGCAGATGTAGTAGTTCTTTAGGAAACTAAAATTTTAGATGAGATTTTTGGAACTTTTAGAAAGAAGTGGTCCAAGTGAGATTCTTTTCTCTCACCATCTCAAGGAGATTTAGGATGTCTGATTACATTATGGAATGCTAAGTTAGTAAATATTAGCAATATTACTTGTGAGCATAATCAACAATTAATGCAAATTACTCATTTTGATTTATCTTTTTGGTTGATGAATGTATATGGCCCAAATAATTTAGTAGGCAAAAAATTGTTGTGGGATAAATTGAAACAAACTATAGATCTATTGGGTCAAAATAAAGTTGTTCTCTCAGGTGATTTCAATGCAATAACAAGAGTATCAGAGAAAAAGGTGGTATATGTCCACCTAAAATGGATATGGAAGACTTTACCTCATTTATACAAGATAATTCTATTGTTGATATAATTCCACAAAATGGGACGTTTACATGGACAAACATGAGGAAAAAATTTCTTCAAATTTTGGAAAGGTTAGATAGGCTTCTAACTTCTCCAAATTAGATAGTAAGTGAATATGATTTAACATAAAAAAAAAATCCTTTTTCTGTCTGAGATCATTTTGAAATTTCTTTAGATTTGACTCCAAAAAAAATTAAGTCAAAGTGGCAATCCTCTTTTAAGTTTGAGGCTATGTGGTTTCAACATCCACAACTTATTGATTTTCTAAAGCAATGGTGGTTGAATCCACATTTTTGTAAAGGTTCTAGAATGTTTCAGCTGAGTAAGAAGTTGGATCACATTAAGTATCATTTAAAACTCTAGACTCAACAAGTGTTGAAGAATATTTTTGTTGAAAAATATTTGGTGTACAAAAGACTTTCATAGGTAAATGAAAGCATTATTGCTAATGGCCTAGATAATGCACTATTTTATGAGCAAAGACAATTGTAAGAAGAATGGAAGGAATTGCTTTTGAGAGAATAAGTGTATTGGAGACAAAAATCAAGAGAATTGTGGTTAAAGGGTGGGGATAGGAATACAAAATTCTTTCATTTATCAGCTCAAATCAAGAAAGCAAAAAATACTATTTTCTCGATTCATGATAGTGATTCAAGGGTATTGCTAACAAAGGAGGAAGATATACAAAATGAAGGAATCAAAATTTTCTCATCATTTCTATCTACTAACAAGGTTGATAATGTACAATTAGCAAGGGAAAGAGAAGAACTTCTTCAAGTAATTCCAAAGTTGGTTTCTCAAGAATAAAATGATAGGTTGTTGGATCCTTTTTCATTAAAGTTAAGGAAGTTGTATTTTCCATGCCACCTGATAAAGCCCTAGGTCTTGATGGTTTTACTTCCATCTTTTATCAGAAATGTTGGGATTTCATTGGGATTGATATTTTAAATGCTTTGGAGGAGACAAGAAAGTCAGGTGGAATGCTAAAGAAGTTCAATGTAACTCATATTGCTATCATTCCAAAGTTAGCTTCTCCAAGTACTTTCTCAAATTTTTAGCCTATTTTACTTTGCAACACTATATGTAAAATTTTCACAAAGGCTATTTATTTATGATTACATCCTCTTGTTTCTACAATCATATTAGAAGAGCAGGGTGGCTTTGTTCCTAGTAGAGAGACATCAAAAGGTGCAATTGTTGCACATGAAGTTCTTCACTCCATTGTTGTAAATAAGTTCTCTTCCATGATTATAAAACTTGATATGAAAAAAGCATATGATAGGGTAGATTGGTCATTCTTGAAACAAGTGTTACTAAGTTTTGGTTTTTCCCTTAAGTGGTGTAAATGGACTATGTTGTGTTTGTGAGGTGATAAATTTTTAGTGTTGCTAAATGGTTCACCAGTTGGTTTTTTTGGGTCAACTCAAGGGGTACGTCAAGGTGACCCAGTTTCACGATTTTTGTTCATTATTTTAGCTGAGGCGTTGAGTAGGTCAATCCATAAAGCTCATGAGAAAGGAACTATTCAGAGAATTTGTATGCCAAATAAAAATATAACAACACATTCTCTTTTTGTTGATGATACAGTACTTTTTGGAAAAGTCGTACTAGCAAAAGCTATGCACATTAAATTAGTTTTGGGTAAATATAGTTTTTCTTCGGGACATAAAATAAATGAGATAAAATCAAAAGTAAATGTGTTCAATACAAAATCTACTATTGAGAAATTGATTGTGAAGCTACTAGGTTTTCAACAAGCACAAATTCCTTGCAAATATATCTTGGTATTCCTTTTTTTGTAGGTCAAAATAATATATCTTATTGGCAAAAAATTATCCAAAGCATACAAGAAAAAATATTCTTAGAAAGGGAGATGGTTATCATTGTTAGGTACAATTTTTATGGTGAAAACTTTGCTTTCTATAATACCAAATTATTATATTTTAGTTTTAAAAGTTCCTAAATCCATTATAGTCCAAATTCAAAAGTTGATTAGAAATTTTCTATGGACTGTTAATTTGGATAGTAAGAAAAAAATACCTTTAATTTTTTTGGAAATAATGTGCTTGGAGAAATTAAGAGGGGGAGCAGGACTTCACAATATGGCATTTTTTTTTTGCATTAGGTGATAAAATGGTATGCCATATGTATACAACACCCCAGTTGAAATGGTGTAGGCTCATGCAACATAAGTACTTGGATAGTATAAGCTCGTCAAGAATTTTTACAATTTCAAATCCATCTATAGGGTCTACAATATGGAATTTATTAGTTTATTGTAGGAAAATCATTATTTTGCATCTAACATGGGAAGTGGATAATGGTAATGAAGTACATTTCTAGAAGGATTCTTGGAATTGATATCTAATTATAAATGTACTACATGACTTTGAAAGTGCAAAAATATTGTTGTCAGATAGTTGGGGGACAAGGGTTAAAGAGTACATTCAACAAGTAGATGTTCTGACTGGTAAAGTACAGTGGAAGGATTTTTCAAAGCTACCAATCAACAATGAGCATAAGAGGTTACTACAATCTCTTCTTCAGGATCGATTTGTTTTCCAATTAGATGGAGTTGATAGGATAATATGGGAAAAGTCAAAATCAGGGTCTTATACAATGAAGGAGGGTTATAAGTCAATTTCACAAGCTACTTTACATGTAGTGGTACAAAGAGAATATAAGTTGTGTTGGAATTCAATGATTTTTCCTAAAGCAGGTTGTTTTTCATGGTTAGCCATTAAAAACAAAATTTTGACAAGTGACAAGCTTACAAAACTGGGGATAACAATGTATTTTAAATGTGTTCTTTGTGAGCAAGAATTTGAATATATTAATCATTTATTTTTGTTATGCCCAATAGCACATTCATGTTGGATGTTCATAGCAAGTAAAATGCATTGGCAATCATCATTTCCAGATACTCTTTGGAAGCTTTTTTCAAGGTTGTTGATGCTTTATCAAAACTCATTTTTTGCAAGCATTTGGAGTATTATTCCTACATTGGTGGTTTGGGCTATATGGTGGGCAAGAAATAGATGCATTTCCATAAAAGAGAAACTCCCTCTCAATAAGGTCTTAATTTCTTTCAAACAATCTATTTCTAAAACAGTAAATGGGTATGTGCAAAAAGTAAAACATATTGGATCAATTTTTAATGATTGGGATTCAAAGTTGATGTTGTCTTGGCCACTTCTCAGCCTACTATTCATGTAGTGCCCCTCCGTTTTGGTCTTTCTAGGCATTTGAGTAAGTGTCCATTTGTGATTTTGTTGTTTATTGTGCTATTGAATTATGTGGTAAACGTAGTATTTTAAATAGCTTCATTAAATCAGTTAATTAAATTAAAATTTTCTTACAAGGTAATTTAAATGAATTTGGAAATTAAATAAATTAATTTGTTTTATAAAAAGTATTATTTTAAATGGTATTTAATAATAATTGATAATTTATTATTGTGTGAGGATAATTATTTAAATATGGAAAAATTAATGTGATTTTAAATAAATGAATGAGATAAGATTTCGAACGGATGTAAAAATAAGTGAAAATGGACAAAGTTGGAGTGCATGCACATGCATGACTCCAGACTAAATTTCAAATGGGAAACTTGTCGATTTTGTTGATTTTTGGTTTCATAAGCTTATCTCATCTTGGATTTTTATTTTGGGTAAATTAAAACTCTTTCTGGTTTTGAAGTATGTTGGTTTTTTCTTGGAGAAAGTTTTTTCATTAGTTGATTTTGTTTTCAAAATAGAAAAACTTTTACTCTGCAAAAAAATAATTTTGAAAACAATATAGTTTTGTATTGATGTTCGAAATAGAATAATTCTTCTAAAAGTGACTAAGTTCAAGAGAACAGATCATTGGTTGCGAGAAGAACCTATGACATCACACCACCTCCGATTTCAGGCGTAGGACTCTAGATCAGTCATTGAATTTCTTTTGTATGAATTTGGTTTTCAGAAGTTTTTTGTTGGAAGTTCGTTGTGTATTTTGGAATTTTTTTTCTTGCTTTCATCATTGGCATTCTTTAGCATTCAAATTATCTGTTTGCTTATGACTGTCGATAGGCATATTAGTCTTGGATTTTTTTATATTTATAGTTGAGGATCTTGGTAGAAGTTTTAAGTGAGGAACTCATGCCTTCGCAACCTGTTTAGGATTTTGTTTTGTTGTTTTGTCCCATAGCCAAGCTCATCTTCTTGTGAATTGTTTATTTTTCTATATGTGGAGCGTTGTTGGAATCAAGGAACACTAAGAGGGGGGTGAATCAATGTTCTACAATTTTTAGCTTTATTAATTTGATCTTTAAAGCACTTATAACATTCAACCAAAAGAAGGATGCATGAACATATAAAAAACAACCACAACACCATAATGCAAGGAATTTTTACATGGAAACTCTGTTAGGGGAAATACCACAGTGGAGGTCAATCCAAAATATGATATGAGTATACTCAAAAGTGTTTACAAAAAGGGAATACACATGCATTCAAACACAGTGCCTAGAGTTCACTGCTCAAATACAAAAGAAGACTCATTGTCTTACAAAAGTATTTGGATTGCATCCAAAAGATTTGAGCTAACAAAATAACATATGGTAATGCATGATTATAGTTCTAGTTAAGCACATTAATCACTTTCTTGACCTTCTATTTGATTCTGCTCTTTTCCTTTGTCTGCTTTAATTCACATCACAAATCCTTTTATGCACAAGTGAAACTATGCATAATCACTCTACAATCTCTCTGAATTTTTCATCACACATCAAAACACTTTGTACATATGAAAAAATGATATAAATGATCACTTATATATATCTGCAACTAAGGATATAATCAACCACATGTTGACTTCAATAAAACATAAAATATTTACAAACCATTAGCTCAATCCACAAATAATTTTCAATGTGCACCAACCAAAGTCAACCATAACATAGTGAGGACCCAAATCATCATGCTAAAACACAAAAACACTTAAACAATTGCTTCTGAAGATCCACAACACACTACATTCACCAAGTTGGCCTTTTTGCATTGTTAAATAAAAAATCAATCAACCGAATCTTATAACTTGCACACAGATTTGATATGAGGCTCTAAGATTCAAGGAAAAAATAGTTAATACATCGAACGACCTTCCCTAAGATCCACAACTCAAAATGATAACAAAAAATTGCATATGAATAGATGAACACAATTTTGTCAGATGATTTGTTCTAACTTGATAGATAATTATTGATTTTCAATTTGACTTTCGATATGATCAAATGCTGACGAGTGGATCAAATCACCGACTAGGGTTTCCATCAATGAAAATATTAGATAACATGAACAGTGTCTCTTGCCAACAATCTCCCCCTTTGGCATTGAAGGCAACACTTAGTGAAAAATGACTAAGTGTCAAATTAGTACCAACATGAATACACTGCCAACTTTCAAAACTTCAAAAACACAACTCCCCCTGAGATGATTAAAGCATTTTTCACTGTCCCACTCTCCCCCTTTGACATCAATGGAAAAGGCAGGAATCTGCATACCAAAAATCAAACAAAATTGCTATGAACAAATTGCATATGTACAAACTTTCTTGTACAACTTACACAAACTTCAATATATCTACAAAATTATTCTTCAACAAGCTCAAACTAGTGTCCCAACTCTTTTTGAGACTCTCCAAAATAGTCATGTGACCACATAATAGATAGGATTGCATCTCTATTGATTCAAGATTGGTCGGCTCACTGAACACCATAACATCTTGTGCTTCCTTCAATGCACTAAGCATTGTCTCCATCTTAGGACCAATTAGTCCTCTAAGCTCACAAACTCTTTCAACATTTTTTCCGTCTCCATGCTTCAGAATTTTAATCTTTTCAAGTAGGGATATGACTTGACCTTCTTGCTTTCCAATAGAAATGGATAGAGGATCAAATTCTTGAGAGATATCTGCTAACTATTTCTCACATTCCTTCAGTTTCTTTTTAGTGTCTTCAATGATCTTAAACAATGATAAGCATGAATTATAAATGTTTCCAACTTCAAACAAAGCACCTTGGATGTTCTTTACATAGGTAGCTAACAAATATTTTTCATTAGCAATCATTCCCATCAATCAACCGAACCTGTTAGCATCGAAATCCTCTTGAACCTTATCCATAGCTGACTTCTCAAGTGACTCAAAGTGAGTACTCACAGAATTGACAAGTTTCTTCAACTGACCAGATGGAGAATCAGATGAATCCTTGACATGTTAAGGCATAATCTTCTCCAGAATACTAGATGCAAGATTTAACAGCTCACTATCTTTAATATGAGATTTTAGAATCCCTTCCCTTGCCTTGGCCTGAGAAAATGATGCAACTTTTAGTTTCTCAATGGGAGATAAAGTAGCCAAATTGATATAACCTTTAATCAATTCAGGATCAAAATCTTCCTGTTTCACTTCCAAGAACTCCTTTACTACCTTAGTAGTGTCTCTTGCTTCCACATGAACTTCTTTTGCCTCAGCTTTCTTTTCTTCAGTCACTAATTCTTGCATGGATTTAGGAATCTCAACGTCTTCAATTGGCACAATAGGAATCTCAACTTCTTCAACTAACACAACTTTAGGAGATTAAGTCTCCATAGGAATTTTAGTGTCATGTATATCTAGAGGATTCAGAATATTCTCAAATGTATCTTCTTCATTTACCAGACTAGATGGAGCATCTTCAACATGCACTACTTCAAAAACAACATTGTATCTATTCTTCAACATAATTTCCTTAAGGATTTTCTCGATATCATTTGTAACTTGTTCAGTCTGCCCAATCATCAACTTATTCACCCTTGTTTTTCTCTTAAAATCCATTTTAGCTTCATTCAGAATATTCTTCATCTCTTCTATAGACATCACCAGACACAGATCAACAAGTATTCATTCTCTCATTTTCTCTTCTTCATTTCTTGTATTAACTCTCCTCATTTCTAAAACTTCATATAGGTCTTTGGGTAACTTAGACATTATCTCAACGAGAGTCATATTGAAATTATTCAAATACTTTATTGTTCCTTCCTCAAGAATTCTTTGATCAACACTATCAAAGGTGTCATACCATTCACAAAGTGGTCTAAGATTACCATCCTTAATCAAAGCTTTTTCCACTTCTTCTATAGAAATACCTGGTTTGTCAATTTTCATCTTTTTCTTTGCTTTCTCTTCACCAAAGGGCTTATCCTTAGTGACTTTTGTTTCCTTTGAGCCCTTATGCTTAATTTATCTTACCTCCTCATCAGATTCAGTTTCTTCATCTTCAGTAACAACAACATAGATTCTTGTTCTTTGTCCTTCTTCCTCTTTCCTTCTCTACCGAATGTTTTGGCTTGAGCTTTCATAGGACTTGACTTCTTTGCAAGACCAAATGAGACAGTAGAGATCCTTGTGGATCTAGATTTGTTAGAGTATGTTGTCGGACTAGCAGACTTAGTTATAGCCGGCTCTCTTGTTTCAACTTGTTCTCTTTTCCTCCTAGCTTCTCTCACACTGTGAACTAATATACCCATGCTTTCTGTAAAGGCTTCCACTTCTTTTCTTACTCTCTAGATTATCATTGGCTTCTTCAATTGTGTATAAACTTCCATATTTTTTTCCTCAAAGGTTCCAAACCTCTCTTCTATTAGATCTTGAGGTTTACTTAGCAAGTTTTGAGCATATAGCTCCAAAATGTGTTCTTCAACCTCATAACCCATAGGGATTATCCACATTGTCCTAGGATCAACAACTTCCATCAAACATTGATCAATATCAACCATGAAACAAATCGTGTCCTTATACTTCTCCACAATAGAAGTAGGAATCCTTTCCCTGGCTTGCATCTCATTCTGAAAACTCTTGAAATAACCCCAGATAGTAGTTTTCCTTCCTTTACTATCACCAATTCCATACAAGATATCTTTGATTTGAATAGCTACAAGTTTATTACTTTTCCATTGAACTTTTCCAACTCTCAGAACTTCATTCATGAAATAGAAGAATAAACACAACAACAAATTACCATACTTGAAGGAATTCTTCTTATCTTTCTTGATTTTTCCAAGATTCTCCATTAACTGGCTCCAGAGTAACTCACACAGGTGATAATCTACATTTTTTCTTGACCATCTGATATGCTGCATAGATTGTTGTACCATATACAAAATTGTCCCAGTTGGAGTGATAAATCTTGCATCCAATAACCATAGAAGCAAATCTAACATCCACTTCAATAATGTCATCAATTGTCATAGATCTCTTATCGAACACTGAATCAATTGTATCTATAACTATTTGATTCTTCACAACTTTCAATGTGGGACCAATAATAGTCCTTATGGCTTCCTTTGTAATCTTCTAAGGCTGACTTAACCACATAAATTTGACATGCACTTGACTCAATATATACTTAACCCATTCGTTTTCTTCAAACATGGGAAACTTCACAATCTAAGTAAATTTATTCTCCTCCAATGATTTGAATTCAGGTTTTACATGGAGATCTTCTCCCACAATGTGATTGGTATACAAATTCAACAACTGGGAGCTTCCTAATTCTTCAACATTTGCATGAATGTATGCCCTAATATCTTCAATATGCAAAATGCCATGCAAAACAAAATAAAATGCACCTAAAGGTTCTATTTTGATGGATTTGAAGGGGTTCCATTTGAATTTCGAATGGGGCCTATCATTAATATCAACAACCAATGGAGTAGCCATTTCCAAAATTTTCAAATTCACAAGTTTTGGATAAATACCTTTCGCGGATTAGGGTTTGATCACCAAATTGCTTTTAGACTTGAATCTTTTTGAAATTTCACTTCAAAGCTCTCCAAAATTCTTCTTCTCAAAATGCAAAGTGACAAATGAGGAATAAAAATGACCTTTTATCATTCACGCACATAACTTTTTCATTGCAATAAATGCTTTTACCCTAGGTCTTCTAGATACCCTATTTTCTCATACTGTGAAAGAAAATTCTTCTACAAACCTTCAAGTTTGCATAAATTCTCTCCACAAGACATTCCAAAACATCTACACATCACTAATGCAATCATTGCAATCTGCCACATTCCGGTACCAACTATCGACAAGGGGGTTAAAATATTTTCTTAAGAACTCCCCCTAGGACAGAGGCCTTAAATTAATTCACAGAGGAATTACTAGAACCATATTTTGGTGTGGAATAATTTACTACATCAGAGAAACTCTTCTTCACCCATATCTTCTTCATTTGCTTCCTGATCTCATCTTTAGTAACTTTTTATTTTCCCTTTTCATCCTTCTGCATGATTTTCCCTTGATTTATTGGACCCTTTCTGCTTCTACAAAATCTAGCAATGTGACCAAATATGTTGCAATTGTAGTACACCACATTTCTTTGTCCAAACCAATTGTTCCATTGATTTTCTCTTGATTTTCACAGGTTAGCAATATGGCCAAATCTATTGCAGTTATAACATCTAACATCTCTATTGAAAAATTTGTTTGACATATTTTTGTATTCATTTGACTTATTGTTGGGGTTGCCATTGCACCAAAAGATTGACCTATCAATGCTTGATACAAGCTTTGGTTAAGAACCACATGAGGTAGTTAGACCATGTCACAAACCTAAGCCCTAGTGCTGCAAGGAAGACCAAGGGTCACACCTTTCAACAATCCCCCCTAGCACAAGCAAGGGGTTTGAACTTGTGACCAACTCTAATACCAATTGTTGGACTTTCTGTTGCACCAAAAGATTGAACTATCAATGCCTGATACAAGCTTCGGTTAAGAACCACAAGAAACGGTTAGAACATGTCACAAACCCAAGCGCTAGTGTTGTAAGGAATACAAAGGGTCACACCTTGCAACACTTATGACCATACTTATTGCAATTGAAACACTGACCTAAGAATGATGAACCACTTGGATTCATTTTTCTTCTACATTGAGCAACCATATGAAAAAATATATTGCAAACAAAATAGTAACCATTGAGCCTTTGAGCATTAGGTTGTCTTACTAGATACCTTCTAGCTTTGTTCATTTGATTTCCTTGCCTAAATCTCCTTTGTCCAGATTCAAAGATTTCTCCTTTCTCATATCCAAGACCTCGCTTGTCACCTTTAGTCCCCTGACTTTTAAACAAGTCATCAAGCTTGGCTAAGCTAATCTTGAACTTCTCCTTGAATTCATTTGTAGTAGCAAGTTCATCTCTATGATCAACAATCTTCCTTTCAAGCTCTTCTTCATTATTTCTAGATTGCTCCAATTCAAGCTCCAACTAATTGAATCCATCAGTAATTCGGCTGCATTCTTCAAAATTTTCTTTCAATGAATGAGTAAGCTTCTCTTCATTCATCTTTTTATCTTAAATCTCATTTGTCATCCTCATCACAATAGATTCTATCTCATGCTTTAGGACAACATTATCTCTGGTAATATTTTCACATTCCTCTGTCTTTTCCTTCAAGGCTTGACTAAGGTGTTCACCTTCCATTCTCTTACTTTCTTTCTGTTTAAGTTGATCACAAAGTTTCTTTATCTTTTCCCTTGACTCGTTGATTTATCTTTCAATGATTGAATGAATTTCTTAGCAGTCGTGAGGCTTGCCTACAATTCCTAGACTTCATATTTGGACTAATCAAGATCATCTCAGGTCACCAAAAGTTATTGTTGAAGACTACTTGAATCCATTGAATCAATTTTCACAAATCTTCCCTAAGATTTTAAACTTCTTCCGAGGAACTAGGTTCTCATACCAATTGTTGGAATCAAGGAATACTGAGAGGGGGGGTGAATCAGTGTTATGCAATTTTTAGCTTTATTAATCTAATTTTTAAATCACCATAACATTCAACCAAAAGAAGGATGCATGAACACAAAACAAACAACCACAACACCATAACACAAGGAATTTTTACATGGAAACCCTATTAGGGGAAAAACCACGGTGGAGGTCAATCCATAATATGATCTAAGTATACTCAAAAGTGTTTATAAAAAGGGAATGCACGTGCATTTAGGTGCATTACCTATAGCTCACTGCTAAAATACAAAAGAAGACTCACCATCTTACAAAAGTATTTGGATTACATCCAAAAGATTTGAATTGACAAAATAGCATCTACTAATGCCTGATTATAGTTTTGGTTAAGCACATTAATCACTTTCTTGACCTTTTGTTTGATTCTACTCTTCTACTTTGTCTGCTTTAATTCACATCACAAATCTTTTTATGCACAAGTGAAACTATGCATAATTGCTCTACAATCTCTCTGGATTTCGTATCACACATCAACACACTTCTTACATATTGCAAAATGATATAAATGATGGCTTATATATATATCCGCAACTAAGGATTTAAACAACCACATGTCAACTTTAATATAACATAAAATATTTACAAATCGTCGGCTCAATCCACAAATAATTTTCAATGTGCACCAACCAAAGTCAGCCACAACCTATTGAGGACCCAAATCATCATGCTCAAACACAAAATCACTTAAACAATTACTTCTCAAAGATCCACAACACACAACATTCACCAAGTTGGCCTTTTTGCATTGTTAAACAAAAAATCAATCAACTGGATCTTCTAACTTGCGCACAAATTGATATGAGGCTCTAAGATTCAAGGAAAACATAGATCATACATCGAATGACCTTCCCTGAGATCTACAACTCAAAATGATAAAAAAAAATTCATATGAATGAACGAACACAATTTTGTCGAATGCTTTGTTCTAACTTGATAGATAATTATTGATCTTCAATCTGACTTCTAGTATGATCAAATACTGACAAGCGGATCAAATCACTAACTAGGGTTTCCATCAATGACAACACCAAATGACATGTGCAGTGTCTCTTTCCAACAAGGGTATATTGGTTTTACAATGAATTTGCACAATGTCTTGCCATTCGGGAATTTCTGTTATGCTTGGCTTGGTTGGCTAATATTTAGTAATAACTGCAAGAATAGGGTGTTGATTTTCACCTTCAAATCAACCCTTTTTTTGCTTCTTCTGGTGAGATCTATTTTGTAGTCTCCTTAGCTCTGTAGGTTATATTAAATATTGGTGGTTTCTAGGTGATAACCAATGCCATATATATATGGAGATTTTTAAGAGGATTCAATTGTGATTCATTACCTTATGCTGCCTAGAATCACTTACCTTAGATATTTCCTCATGGGTTACATTCAAAGGAAATTTCATTGGGCACCGATGTAATATTTTTAAGCTTTTGACTCAAAACAAAGAGAAATCAGTTCACTATCTGTGTAAACTGTGCTTAGGGTAGTAGTTCTTCTTATTATTCAAATCGTTACTTTTAATCCCTATAGAGCGCATATGGCAATATCTCACCTTAGTTAATCCGTTAGGTTGTTTTAGTAGTTGTTCACTCTATAGTTTAACATATTTAAAACAAATGTTGTAAGTGGGGTTACATCCTTTACTTTCCTTGGAATCACCTATCTTTAAAGAAATCAGATGTTTTGGAGTCCATTGGGAGAGAGATCTGTAGCATCTCTATGTATTGACTTGACGATTTTACTATATTGTGAGGGCTTAGGTTTCTTGCTTTGAGCGCCAACTTATGTGGGATTTAGATATGTTGCCTACCAAGATCATGCAACCCTCAGAGAAGATTTTGAGGATATATATATATTTGTGTGTGTGTATGACTATATGTTGTTTTCTTGTATGAGTTTGATTACTATTAATAACAACCGATTACCTTAGAATTAATATATATTTAATTCTGCTGATATATATATATATATATAGTATGTGTATTATGATTATGACTTAGAAAGCAATTTTGGTTTGTATTTAAATATGTATTGAAATGGTTATGGGTTATGTTCTATAGTTCTTTAATTGTTTTAATAATTTCTTTATGGGTGTATAGAGAAATTGTTAATGATGATTTAAATATTCCTTACAATTTATCACTTGAATGTGTTAGTGAAAGAAAATTGTTTGTGTAAATGTGTATTGAGTGATTTATAAAATATGTTTATATAATTTCTTTAGTTATTTTAAATGATCTTTTTAAGAAAAAATAAATATGATGTAATTGTTTGTTTATTATTATTTTTTATTAAAACATTGAATGTATTCATGCATTTTAGGTGGATATTTGATGGTACCATTTTAATGTATGGTCTTCTTGAGATATTTTGATTTGAGGAGGTTTTATTCATTGGATTCGTGTTGCAATTGTTTTGGGAAACCATATTGCTTTGATTTATCCTCGATTGTGAGTTCATGGGTGTTTGGTTTTAGGCTTCTAGAGGTGGGGAAAATGTTGATTTATAATTGGTTCTTTTTGTTGGTTCCTTGTGAACGGTTGCTTTTATGCTTGATCAGATTTTAGTGGGTTTTAGCCTTGCACTTGGAAGTTGTTTACTATGAAGTTCTAGCATGAGATTTTGCATGCCTCACTTGGTGTATTTATTTTGTTTGTTTTTGGTATCTTGTGCAAGTTGGCTTGCCCATTTATGATTTTTGAGTTTTTGTTGTTAGTAGGGGGTGTGGCTCTCGATGGGGGCCGACACACAAAGGGGTGTACGGATAAATCATTGAGAGTTTCCTTAATCAGTGATAACCTAATAATTAATTAGGGGTTTTGGGTAGTATCTCACATTAATCTAGATAAGTTAGCCTCACTCATGGCTCAAGTGCTCACTTAGGCTTGAGATGAGTGGGAAGGTTTGGAATGGTAAAGATCAACTTCCTTGTCCTCTTGAAAGGTGTGTTGATCCTGCATGAGTGAGAATGGGGGTTGGAGATTAGTTGAGGTTGCTAAGGTTTAACTTGGTAGGGGACCGGTAACCTATGAAGATCCACATTAGGTAACCCATGTTGAGCTTATGTGATGAAAATCCACCCTTTAGCAACCTTGCATATTTGTTGTTTAGCCCTTATTGCTTTTGTTCCACTGGAAGTGGATATTGTCTTGTGTTTGTTGTTACTTTTGTTGAAATGTATCTTTAGTATTGTTCACTTAACTGTCATCCTTTATTGTGGGTCCTTCTTGTCATCTCCTAGTATAGGGGGTGGGCCTTAGGGCCCACATGGTCAGATGGAATGTGTTATGCACCCCATTGGGTCCCAAGCTGATGATCAAGTTGTACATAGTGGTACCATTTGCAGTGACTCTAGAGTTGTACCAGAGACAAAGCCAAATATTGATGCATTATATTCATACATTTCAGTTGTATTATTCCATGTTGTTGTACTATTCCCATTCATGTTGGGAGGTACTATTGTATTGATGTAATCCTTGAATGATGTAGATTCATATTGTAAATGTAATGAGTGTATTTTTTGGCCTTATCTTATGATCACTGATGAATGCTTATTGTAAATGAAATGCATATTGACACTTGGTATTATTATGTGTTATTAGTTCACAATATATGATCTATAATGGTGTTGTATCTATGGAAATATTTATAATTAAGTTCAAAAGTGTGAAGGATGCTTATATAACGTAATAAATGTCGATTATTAATTCTATATAAGGGTTAAGTGGAATACTCATATTCAGTTGACCAACTCTTGAGTTTAGGTTTTTACCCTTTTGTTGTCCTCATTGAGTAACCTAAAATTTCTCGTTAGGTGGTGTCGGTCCAATGGTGCAGAAAATCGGTGGAAATGATAGGACCCTTGGTGTAGTGCACATGGCACTAATATTCTTTCTATCGGGGAGGCATTCTGGACCCTTGTGTTACCTTGTCATGTATTTCCCAGTGATGTGAATTTGTGTGTGTGAATGTGTGTTAAACTTGGGATTTTATGCTTAGTTTTTTTTTTTGAATTTCAATTTTCTCCTTTCGGTCACCATCACCTCATTGGTTGTAACCCTTTTTCCTTGGTGGTGTGTGTAGGATTCCTAGAGGTCATCATTGAGCTTGGGTTCAAGGTAGAGGTCCAAGGAGTGGTTGTGGGGTTAATCGTCAGAACAATCCCTTGTTGAGTTCCCATAAGAATGATCATGAGGAACACCTAGTTCCTTAGTTACGTCCCTTGCTTGAGGATATTCTTACTTGGATAGGTCTTAGATAGGAAAGCAAACAAGAGATGGTTAGGGAAAGAGAAAGGTTCTCTAGGAGGAGGAATGTTTCAACTTTAGCGAGCCTTATGATGGACCTTTTCAGGGCACATCCTCCACTCTTCAATAGTTTTAGTGGTGGTTTGGAGGTTGAGAATTGGATGATTGGTGTTCACATTGGTAGGGAACCTCTAGCAAGCTTTAGGTTCTGGTGTGGCATTTTCTTGTCTAGAAGAATCCAAAGTTGGTTGCGAGCCTAGCTTCGTCATCCTTGCTAGTCAGCTTAGAGCACATACACTACAATAGGTAGAGGTACAGGTTGTTTCTCTTGCAACCATCATGGCCATATAGCTAGGCAGTGTCCTCAAAAGAACATGCCTGAATCTAGTCAGAGGTTGACAACCATAGAGCCAATAGGGGATGAGTCGGGTAGGTTCCCCAGGGTGAGTACAACGGTTGATCATTTCCAAGAAAAGTATCAAGGTACACAGATGTGGAGATTATTGATAGGGGTCAACCAGCTAACTCTGGAGTCCATGGAGATCTTGCAGTAACAAGAGACTCATGTAGTGCCTCTCGTGTTGCTTTCTTTGCATTGACCCTTTTATGATATATTGGGAACTTTGAGACTATGTTGGTGTTTGTTCACCATTTTGATTTGTTTAGTTGACAGTTTAGTTACTTGGATGATTATGGTACTCTTTTTAGATGTTTATGTTATGTTGATACGCATGATGTTTGATATTGTGTTTGGATTTAACTGGGTATGTTTATCATATGGATGTAGTACTATGCTTGTTTTGCATTTGATTAAGTAATTGCTTTATGATATTTATGATGATGAGTTTACTGCTTGGAGTCTTGGTGAGAGGATGGTGTAGCATTGCTCATTCGTGAGCACCTTGCTATGCTGATATTTCCTCTTATGATGTGTTTGCTATTAGATGTTTATATGCTCAACATTTTTTTTTGATGCAAGTTGCAAGTACCAGGCATCGACTCCACCTGCACTGTCAAGTTTGAGTGTGCCTTACAAAACCCAATGGGCATGATGTGAAAAAAAACAAAGTTTACAAGAAGGTCCCCAAATCCTTGCCATCATCCTCGACGAGGATGAGTACCCTCATCTGGTAACCCTATCGGTATGGTTTTTATGTTATGTTAGTTGTCTTGTTGGTGTCTCCCGTATTTGATTTTGTCACGTGGTCATTTTGATGATGTTGTTTAGGATTGTGTAAGTTTTATTTTGCAACTTCTAGGAGTAAGTCAAAGCCTAGGGGGGAGGATGTAGTGCCCCTCCGTATTGGTCTTTTTGGGTGTTTAAGTGTTTATTTGTGATTGTGTTGTTTATTGTGCTATTAAATTATATGGTAAATGTAATATTTTAAATGGCTTCGTTAAATCAGTTAATTAAATTAAAATTTGCTTAAAAGGTAATTTAAATGAATTTAAAAATTAAAATAATAATTAAATAAATCAATTTTATAAAATATAAAGTAAATAGTTTATTATTAAATAAATAAATAAATTTGTTTTATAAAAATTTCGTTTTAAATGGTATTTAATAATAATTAATAATTTATTATTGTGTGAGGATAATTATTTAAATATGAAAAAATTAATGTGATTTTAAATAAATGAATGAGATAAGATTTCAAACGGATGTAAAAACAAGTGAAAATGGAAAAAGCCGAAGTGTGTGCACATGCACGACTCCAAAATAAATTTCGAACGGGAAACTTGCCGATTTTGTTGATTTTTGGTTTTGTAAGCTTATCTCATCTTGGATTTTTATTTTGGGTAAAATAAAACTTTTTGGTTTTGAAGTATGCTTCTTTTTTTTCTTGGAGAAAGTTTTTTCATTGTTGATTTTATTTTCAAAATAGAAAAGCTTTTACTCTACAAAAAAATAATTCTGAAAACAATATAGTTTTGTATTGATGTTGTTTGAAATAGAATAATTCTTTTGAAATTGACTAAGTTCTAGAGATTGGATCATTGACTACGAGAGGAATCCATGACAACACACCTTCTCTAATTTTAGGTGTAGGAATCCAAGTTAGTCATTGAATTTCTTTTGTTGTTGGATATTGCTGATATGTGGTTGTCATTGATGTCAACACTATTAGCATTAATTTCTTTAAGGTTGTATATGTCAAGGATATTGAGAAAATTGTAATAAAATAAGTTGCAGACCTTGTTAGTGATGTAGTGAAGTTCAACATGTTGGCTAGCATAGTATATTGATGATAAGAGGTTGTGGATTAAAGGGTTTTTTTTTTACTATATCTAGTTTATCCATGTTAAGTTTCAGAGATTCCCATGAAGATTTGATCGAGTTATGAGTATTTGTGTTTAGACAGTTATTCTATTGATTCAGTTGGTGTTCCTAAAAGAACATGATATGATTCTAGTAAGTTGAGTTGTTGTGGATGCTTCTGTGGTGATTCATAATGCTCATGGATGTTTCTAGATCATGCTCTATTTGTATTGTACGTCCACATTGATCGTTGTGCTTGCAATTGCTGATTTTCTTCTTTGTGTTCATATTTTTCATGATCATGGCCAACAGGGTGATTGTAGCGTGTTGTGGATCTTTGAGGCATAATTTTTGGAGGTGTTTCATGTTTGAGGATGTTGTTTTGGGTCTTCACTATGTTGTGGCCAACATTGGTTGGCGTGCATTGAAAATTATTTATTGTTTGGGCCTACAGTTTGTGCATATTTTATATTTTGTTGATGCCAACATGTAGATGATGTTATATCTTGTTGTGGATATATATGAGCGATTGTTTATACCATTTGGAGGTGTGTGTGCGAATGATGTGTGATTATTATGTGTGAATAATTTTCTATTATTTCAAAGGAAAAAGTAAAGTGTGAAGAAGAGTGAGCAGATGTTTATGTGCTTAACCGAAACTATAATCAGGCATTAGCAAATGCTATTTTCTCAATTCAAAATCTTCTGGATGTAATATGAATGTTTCTGTAAGAGAGTGTGTCTTCCTTTGGGCAGTAAGCCTTTTTGTATTTGAGTAGTGAGCTCTAGGTAGTGTGCCTAAATGCATGTGCATTCCCATTTATAATTCCTTTATACTTTTAACAAAGTATAATCTTGTGGACTAACCTCCACCATGGTTTTTCCCCTAACGAGGTTTCCACGAAAAAATTCTTGGTGTTATGTGTGTTTATGACATGGTGATGGTTTATGCTTTCATGTTTAGTTATCAGATCTAAGAATAAGTTTAATAAGTTTAATTTTTGTGACAACTGATTCACCCCCCTCTCAGTTGTCTGCCCTTGTGTTGCCGAAAATTAGTATTAGAGCAGGTTTCTTAGAAGAAGTTTAATAGCTTGAGGTGATTCGGGATGACAACATATAAGAAGGATAGTTTGAGATTGGATGGAACAAATTATTCTCTATGGAAGAATCAAATGGAGTGTCATCTGAGATGCGTTGGTGAACCCTACTGGACAATTACAAAGAATAGATATATCATCCCACTGAATGGTCCTTCTACTTTAGCTGAGATTAAGGATGTTGAGTACAATATCAGGGCTAAGGAAGCATTGTTGAGTGCTCTAACTGATTCTGAAATGACAAATGTAATGGATCTGAAGACTACTTTTGAGATTTGGAAAATTTTGGAAACTTTGTATGAAAGTGATGCACATATGAAGATTTCTAAGTTGCAAATCCTGAAAGGGAAATATGAAATGCTGAGAATGGGTGACGATGAGAACATTACTTCTTTCATGCAAAGAGTGGATGAACTTGTGTGTAGTATTAGATGTGCTGGTGGAACATTGGAAGAATCAGAGATTGTTGGTAAAGTGCTCAAATCCTTGCCTGTTGCATACAAAGCCAAAGCTACTGCTATTGAGGAGATCTAGACTATGACAAATGTAACTAGAGACATTTTGATTGGTAAGCTTATTGATTTTGAGTTAAGTGAGTTTGGTGATTCTCTTCCTAAGATAGAATCTACATTCAAAGCTACTATCTTTGGGAAAGATAAGCAAAGATATGGTCCAGGAGAAAGTTCTTCTAGAAAGGTGTTCAAGTATGAGGAGGAAATGAGAGAGATTGAAGAAGAGAGAAAACTAGACGAGCTTGAAGCACTTATTGTCAAGAGGGAAGCCAGAGGAGAAGGTAAGTATAAAGGGAAATTTCCTATTGAATGTTTTTCTTGCAATAAGATAGGTCATTTTTCCTCAAGGTGTCCAGAAAGAGTTTCTAAGCCAAGACCTAACAAGCCTAGATTCCAAAGAAAGTTTTATTTTGTTGCTAATGAAGGTGTGATAGATGATGAATCTGATAAAGGGAATGTAAGTTAGGATGAATGGGTATTTATTGCTATAAAGGAAAATGACCATGTACCTACTGAATCTACTAGTTGTACGAATGTCGAGAAAGCCCTAGCTTCCTGACTTGAAGAAAAAGATGAATGGGTGATTGACAGTGGATGCTCTCATCACATGATAAGTGATAAAAGTAATTTTGTGAGCTTGGAAAAGTATGATAGTGGTGTTGTAAGATTTGGTGATGACAAAGCTAGTGTAATCCATGGTAGAGGATCCATTTCTCTTGATGGTAAGCATAATACTGATGATTTCCTATATGTGGAAGGTTTGAAGCATAATCTCTTAAGTGTTGGATAGATGGTTGACAGAGGATACAATCTTCAATTCAAGAATAGAAAGTGTAGAATATTGGGGAGTTCTAGAAATGTGATTGCATAAGGTACAAAAACAAAAGGTAATATCTTTCACCTAAATGTTGTTAGTAAAAGTTGTCTGATTGATCAAGTTGATGAAAGCTGGTTGTGGAATAGAAGAATGTGTCGAGTAAACTTTGACAATATTATCAAGATAAGTTCTACTTAGGCTATGAGAGATCTTCCTAAGTTAATAAAACCTACTAATACTATATGCAAGGAATGTCAGTTAGGGAAGCAAACTAAAGTTTCATTCTAGGGAAAACATCATTGATCAAATGAAATGTTGAAGCTTGTGCATACTGACATGTTTGTTCCTTCTAGAGTTAGAAGTTTACAAGGATATACCTGTATTTCATGTTACTTATTGATGATTATCCTAGAATGATGTGGGTTACTTTCCTAAGGGAAAATTTTGAAGCTCTAGAGAAATTCAATATTTTCAAGGCTATGGTTGAGACAGAGATAGGTCTGAAGATTAAATGTTTGAGATTAGATAGAGGTGGTGAATTCACTTTTGATGAGTTTAATTTTTTTGTGAAGTGCATGGGATAAATAGACAATTATCTACACCACAGACCCCTTAGTAAAATGGAGTTGTGGAAAGGAAGAACATGACAATTCAAGAAGCTGCTAGGACAATGATGCTGGACAGAAATCTTCCTCATATCTACTAGAGAGAAGTTGTGAGTATTATTCTTTACACACTCAATCAAGTACAAGTCAAAGGTGATACTAGTAAGACTCCATATGAGCTATGGTATGGTAATAAGCCTACTATTAGATACTTAAAAATATTTGGGAGTAAATGCTATATCAAAAGAGATGAAGACATAGGAAAGTTTGATGCTAGAAGTGATGAAGGAATCTTTCTTGGTTATTCTAATAAAAGTAAAGCCTACTAGTGCTACAATAAGAGGTTGAGAAAAGTAATTGAGAGTGCTAATGTCAAGGTTGATGAAGACACAGTTAGACCATCCAGAACCTATGGATATGATTCAAACGATCAGAATGACAGTTCAAATAAAGGAAAGAAAGTTCAAAATCCAAATCAAGTTCATATCATTTTGGTGAATTAGGAAAATCAAGAGGAAGGAATGAGTGAAAGTGCAGAAGTGAGATCACAAGAGCATGAAGTTCAAGAACATCCCAAGACTCCAAGATATGTAAGACTAAATCATTTAGAAGACCAGATTATTAGTGATAAGAACAAAGGTGTTCAAACTAGGAGAAGAATTGCAGAAGAATACTGTCTGATTTCAAAGATTGAGCCTAATAGTGTCAATGAAGCATGTAAAGATGAACATTGGATGGAAGAGTGAAAGTGGAGCTACTACAAATTGAGAAGAATGATACATGGATTCTTGTTCCTAGACCTAAGGAAAAAAATGCAATTGGAACTAAATGGGTCTTTAAGAATGAATTGAATGAGCAAGGTGAAGTTGTTACAAACAAAGCAAGACTAGTGTGTAAAGGATATTCTTAGATGGAAGGAATTGAATTTGAAGAGACTTTTTCTCCTATTGCTAGGATTGAAGTTGTGAGACTATTTTTTGCTTATGTTGCTTACAAAAACTTCAAGGTTTATCAGATGGATGTCAAGTCAGTATTTCTAAATGGAAAAATGGGAGAAGTGTATGTTGAGCAACCTAATGGATTTCAATTGATTGATCAGAGAGATATAGTTTTTCAATTGAAGAAAGCATTGTATGGACTTAAGCAGGCCCCAAGAGCACGGTATGCCAGATTGGACAAGTATTTGTTGAAGCTTGGATTTAATAAAGGTACTATTGACAGTAATTTGTATTTCGAGATTGATCATGATAAATATTTGCTTGTTGAAGTCTTTGTTGATGATATCATCTTTGGAGGAGATGATAGTGTGTGCATGAAGTTTGTTGATGATATGCATAATGAGTTTGAGATGTCTATAATTGGAGAAATGAAATTCTTTTTGGGATTTCAAATTACTCAGCTAGATAAAGGAATCTTTATATCTTAGTCCAAGTATGTGAAAGAATTGTTGAAGAATTTTGGTATGAAAGATTCAAAGCCAGTTGGTACACCCATGGTGACTAGATGTAAGTTGACACAAAATGATGATTCTCCTAAAGCAAACCAAACTAGATACAAATCCATGATTAGTGGATTGTTTGACTCAAACTAGACTTGATATCATGAATGTTGTATGCATTGTTGCAAGATTTCAAGCTGATCCTAAGAAATCTCATGTGACATCTATAAAGATGATTTTTAGGTACTTGAAGGGGATAGTTGATTTTGGCCTATGGTATCCTAAAGAAGATGACCTTACTCTGAGTGCTTTTATCGATGTTGATTGGGTAGGAGATATGATTGACAGAAAGAGTACTAGTGGTGGTGCATTTTTCTTAGGAAAGAAGCTAATTTCATGTTTAAGTAAGCAGGATGCCATTTCTTTATCTACTGCAAAGGAAAAATACATTGTTGTTGTTAACAATTGTACTCAAGTTTTTTGGATGAAGCATATGCTAAAAGATATCAGAGTTGTGTATGATGAACCTATTGCTATATTCTGTGATAATTCAAGTGCAATTAATGTTTCTAAGAATATGGTGCTACATTCAAAGACCAAGCATTTATCTATCAAGTTTCACTTTTTGAGAGAGAAGGTGAGTGAAAAGGAATTCAGATTGGAGTATGTGCCCACTAAGGAATAGATTGTAGATATCTTTACCAAGCCCTTTCCTAAGGATACTTTTGAGTATCTCAAAGGGAAGCTAGAGGTGATTACCCCTCCTAATCAAAATTAAGATGCATCGACTTGCATTAGTTTGTGCATTTCATAGTCATATCTTGATCCAAATTGATGTTGTGGTGGCTGCTACTCAAGGGGAGTAGTCGAATGTTCAAAAATGTGGTTTAAAGCTTGTATGGAGAAAGCTAATGTGTATCTTTTTCATTGATGTCAAAGGGGGAGAAGAGTCACGTGAAAAACTATGAAAGAGTTAAGGAGAAAAGAGTGAAAATCTAAAGGGAGAGAAAGTGCTAAGAGAAAGTTGCATTGATGGTGTTTTTCACATCATGTGTTGCCATCAATGCCAAAGGGGGAGATTGTTGGATATTGCTGATATGTGGTTGTCATTGATGTCAACACTATTGGCATTAATGTCTTTAAGGCTATATATGTTGAGGATATTGAGAAAATTGTAATAAAATAAGTTGCAAGTTATTAGTGATGCAATGAAGTTCAATATGTTGGCTAGCACAATATATTGATGATAAGAGGTTGTGGATTAAAGGGTTTTTTGTTCAGTATATCTAGTTTATCCACATTAAGTCTTAGAGATCCACATGAAGATTTGATTGAGTTATGAGTATCTGTGTTTTGACAGTTATTATGTTGCTTCAGTTGGTGTTCTTGAAAGAGGATGGTATGATTCTATTAAGTTGAGTTGTTTCAGATGCTTTTGTGGCGATTCATGATGCTCATAGATGTTTCTAGATCATGCTCTATCTATGTTGTACATTTGCATTGATCATTGTGCTTGTAATTGGTGATTTTCTTTTTTATGTTCATGTTTTTCATGATCATGGCCAACAGGGTGATTGTAGCGTGTTATGGATCTTCAAGGCATATTTTTTGGAGGTGTTTCATGTTCGAGGATGTTTTTTTGGGTCTTCAATATGTTGTGGCTGACATTGGTTGGTGTGAATTGAAAATTATTTATTGTTTGGGCTGACAATTTGTACATATTTTATATTTTGTTGATGTCGACATGTAGATGATGTTATCTCTTGTTGTAGATATATATGATCAATTTTTTATACCATTTGGAGGTGTGTGTGCAAATGATGTGAGTCCTATGTGCGAATAATGTTCTGATCTTTTGAAGGAAGAAGTAAAGTGTGAAGAAGAGTGAGCAGATATTTATGTGCTTAACTAGAACTATAATCAAGCATTAGCATATGCTATTTTCTCAGTTCAAAATCTTTTGGATGCAATCTGAATGTTTCTGTAAGAGATTGTGTCTTCATTTGGGAAATAAGCCTTTTTGTATTTGAGTAGTGATCTCTAGGAAATGCGCTTGAATGCATGTGCATTCCCATTTATAATTCCTTTATACTTTTAACAGAGTATAATCTTATGGACTAACCTCCACCATGATTTTTCCCCTAATAGGGTTTCCAAGTAAAAAATCTTGGTGTTATGTGTGTTTTTGATGTGGTGATGGTTTATGCTTTCATTTTTATTTATCAAATCTGAGAATAAGTTTAATAAGTTTAATTTATGTGACAACTGATTCACCCCCCCTCTTAGTTGTTTGCCCTTATGTTGCCAACATTTATATGAATTTGGTTTTCAGAAGTTTTGTGTTGGAAGTTTGTTGTGTATTTTGGAATTTGTTGTTCTTGCTTTTATCGTTGGCATTCTTTAGCATTTGAATTATCTATTTGCTTATGACCATCGATAGGCATATTAGTCTTGTATATTTTTTATTTATAGTTGAGGATCTTGGTAGAAGTTTTAAGTGAGGAAATCGCACCTTCGCAACCTGTTTAGGTTTTTGTTTTGCTATTTTGTCCCATAGATGAGCTCCTTTTCTCCTCGTGAATCATTTATTTTGCTTTATGTGGAGCACACCATAAGAGGTTTTAGCATGTGAGCATGTTAGATTGTGTCATTCAACATCACTAATATTTTTCCCTTGCTATTGATAACCATAGTGTAGGGCTGACTTTTCAGATTATTTTTAGCTTCATTCTTTTCATAGACCTTCCAAGTTTTAGTCAAATGAAGGACCATAGGCATTATCTATTATTAATGGGTCCTCTACTCACATATTGATTTTACAGTGAACTTGCACGAGGTCCTACCATTCGGTAATTTCTCTCATGCTTGGCTTTGTTGGCTGATATTTAGTAATAATTGCAAGAGTAGGGTGTCAATTTTCACCTTCAAATCAACCCTTGTTTTGCTTCTTCTAGTGTAACTTCTTCTATAGTCTCCTTAGCTTTGTAGGTTATATTAAATGTTGGTGGTTTCCTAGTGATAACTACTAACATAGATATATGGAGATTTTTAAGAGGATTTGTTTGTGAGTCATTACCTTATGCTGCCTAGAATTGCTTATCTTAGATACTGCCTCATGGGTTACATTTGAAGGAAATTTCATTGGGCACCGATGTAATATTTTTAAGCTTTTGACTCAAAATAAAGAGAAATTAGTTCATTGTCTATGTAAACTACACTTAGTGCAGTAGTTCTTCTTGTTATTCAAATCGTTGCTTTTAATCCCTACAAAATGCATATGGTAATTTCTCACCTTAGTTAATCTGTCAAGTTGTTTTGGCAGTAGTTCACTTTGTAGTTTAGGTATTCATTGTCATTCACTTTGTACTTTAGACAGAAATTCACTCTATTGTGTCATCAATGTTGAAATAATAGTGTCATTTGGGGTTTGTGTGGTGTGGCATTACAATTCAAAGGGAGTTTACATCAACTAGTTCAAAAGTTAAACAGAGAAAACATAAAATGGAATCCTCCTCTAGTTGGTATATTCAAGATGAATACAAATGGAGTGGCTAGGGGAAATCTAGGTTCATATGGAGTATGGGTGATCATTAAGGATTATAAAGGTATGGTATTGTGTGCAAGGTCTGTGAAGTTGAAATTTTGTTCTAATAATGCAATAGAGGCACAAGCATTATTGCAAGGATTAAAATTAATAAGCATTTTTAAGCTTGATAAAATTCAAAGAGAAGGCGATTCGTTGATCCTATTAAATGCATGTTGGGAGTGTAGGATTGTAAATTGGAGGTTGGGGTACATTGTAAAGTAGATTTGGTCATTGTTGGATAAGATAGGGTGATATCATATTTTTTATATATAACTACAGAGAAGGGAACACCATGGCATATTTTTTGGCTAATCTAGGTTGTGAATAATCAGAAGATGAAATTACACATTTAGTTGTTTCAAGGAAGTTTCATCCTAAATTAGAAAAAAAATTGTTAAATAATGGGGGTATTCTAGGTGCATATAGTTCATATAAAATCAATTATTCATTTTTATAAATTTATTCATGAAAATGTGAAATGTGAACATTAAAGGAAAGGTACGTCGAAGGGATAAGTGCATGGGATATCAAAAATTATGGCTTCGTGGTAGGATTTGCATTAAGGATAAATTTTGTACAAGCATAAAAGGTCTTCATTAGTCTCTGTTGAGCACATGTGTTAACAAAAGTGTGTTAATCATAAAATTTTATGCAGCCAAATTGAAATATGAAAGTGTTTCATATGTGTGGCAAAGATTTTGATACATTTCTCAGATTAAGTGTTCACATGCTTACCCATTGTTCCAAGTTGGTTTAGTTAAATTTGGTAAAGTGCATAACTATTATTGAACAAAGTGATTAGCTATTCAAAATAGCACAGGGGATCAAAATTGGCATTGTACAGTTTCCAAAGACTAATCATTTGGAAAAAATTTCATGAAATTGGCACATACGCATAGGATAGTTTTTGATGTGCTTTAGGATAGTAGCATACTAAGCTATGATTATGGAGCATGGAAAGAGTATCATCAAGTGAGTGAGGGATTGAAAATTTTAAAAATCTAATCTTTGTATGCATTGTTCTAGGGCATAGGTACGAAGAGGTAACTGACATTTCTTGAGATGGGAGTTGAAGGTTGAGGTATCATCCTTAACTTTAGCAGTACTCTTGAAACAATCATGAATCGACAACTCCAACATCACATTACCAATCCAAGCATGTCTTTCTATTTTTTAAGGAGTTTTGTTTCCACATTTTTAATTGCACTCTTAAATCTTGTATCTGTTGAAGTGAGTTTGCTTTGTTTGAGTGGCATAACATTATGGCTTAGCCTATCTCTGAGTTGTGTCATTTCTTTTTGTACCATTGCTTGAAATCTTGTATTAAAGGAAGTGGAAAGGATTTTCATTTAGTTTAAGTGTTGTAGTGGTGTGATTCTATGGCAAGAAAGGTTCCTCATGGGTAAGGCTTATGGTGTTCAATGGCTCGTGGTGTGCAAAGGTTGTATTTCAAGTGTTGTGTTTTAGTGGTAAGAAAATCTCCTCCTAGGCAAGTCGAGTGGTTGCAAGATGTGAGAAGTGATACAGTGGTGTGCAAGGCACTGTGGGGAGTAAAGCTTGTGGTTATGAGGTGTTGGGTCTACTCTGGTGGTGTGAAAAAACTTCATGGTGTGCAAGGCTCATGCTCTAGTGTGCAAGGCTCATGCAAGTCTTGTTTTTTTTTTTAGGTTTTTGCATACACAATGGAGTATTTACCAAGAAGCTAAAGGGATAAATTCCAAGTTCAGCCATGGGAGTTTCCATTTTCTGGCACCATAGACCACTGACTTATTGGCCCATCGAAGGGACTTTAGTTAGGATACCATCAATGTCATGAAGTTCTACTAATGAGATCCCTTTACACTGCACTCACACTATTGTGTCGCTCCATCGAGGAGACCCTAGAAGAAGTCCCCTCGAAAACTTCAAGTCACCCTGACGAAGGTTCTATCGGCACATCAAGGAGACTGACTTCAAAGCCCCAGTGAAATCACAATGTCACACTGACAAGAGTCCCCCAACCTCCCATCGACATGTCGAGGGGACAAGACTCAATGTCCTGGAAACATCACAATGTCACCTTGATACACTTTCATCGAAGTATCGATTAGATGCTAAGAAGAATCCCACCAAAATCTAATTGTCCCATCAATAAAGCCTTTACAACCTATGCAAACTTGAAGCATGAAGTCCTTTCACAAGTTGGGCTTTGGGGTTCCTCAATACCTGATACTGTAGACTTTGCCAATAAAGCTTATGATGAAACTTTGAAGCTCATTTTTTGACACTCTTCTACTATGCAACTACATTTGGTAAGTGATAAGCCCGAAGCCTGATACTTGATAAGGAAGGTAAACTCAATGCTACGAAGGTAGAAACACAAACCAGTAAGTTGAGGCATAATTTACAACATGTTCCCACTTAAAAAAGACTTACAAGCTTCTTCAAAACTTGAAGTTACTGAATATCATAGGCCCCAAGGCCCATCGAGCTAGCACACCACCTGTACTTGTCTATGCTCATAGGTTTAGTCAATGCATCTGCGAAATTTTTCAAAGAATCCACTTTTTTCAAATTAACCTTTCCATCCTCCACCATATCATGAACAAAATGATATTGAACATCAATATGTTTCGTTCTAGCATTGAAAGTTGATTTTTTTTCCAAAAAAATAGCATTCTGATTGTCACAACAAATAGTAAATTTTCCTACATTAAATCCAATATTAGAATACAAACATTTGAGCCAAACAACTTTCTTGTAGGTATGTGTTGCTACCATGTGCTTTGCTTCAGTAGTAGATAAAGCAACTTCATCCTGCCACTTGCTCATCCAACTAACTACACCACCATGTAATGTGAAGATATATCCAATGGTGGAACTTTTGTTGTTAGTGTCCCTCGCCCAATCAGAATCCACATATCCATGAATGCTAACAGATCTCTCTGACCCAAATGAGTTACCATGATAACAAAAAACATACTAAGAAGTACCTTTTAAATATCTAAGACTTGTTTCACAACATCCCAATGTGGCCTTCCTAGATTAGCCATAAACCAACTAAGTACTCCCACTACTTGGGCAATGTATGGCCTAGTATAGACCATCACATACATTAAAATGCCAACTAGACTTTCATAAGGCACTTTGGTCTTGCTCTCCATCTTAGTGGGATATTTTGGACAATCTCCAATAGATAGTTTTGTTCCCTGTAACACTGGAACTACTAAATTTTTGCAATTTTTCATGTTAAACCTCTCAAGGATAGCATTGATATAGTTACTCTGCTTGAGCTAAATTTTTCTACCATCTCTATCCCTTATGATTTTCATCCCCAAAATAAACCTTTCCACACCTAAATCTTTCATTTCAAACTATGTCGACAATGAGATTATAAATCAAAAATCATACCCATACTATTCCTAAAGAATAACATGTCATCAACATATAGGGCTATAATAAGTAAATGACCATTTTCATATTTAAAATACACAATGATTTGATTTTGATCTTACAAATCTCAATGACAATACAAATGTTTCAAACTTTTGGTACCACATTCTAGGCTATTGTTTTAAACCATACAAATATTTCTTTAACTTACAAACCAAATTTTCTTTACTTCTTTCAACAAAGTGCTCCAACTAGAACATATAACTCTCTTATTTCAAATCACCATCAAGAAACATTATTTTCACGTCCATTTGCTCACTCCCTAAGTAATATGTAGGTGCAAGTGACAATAGAAATTTGATACATGTCAGCTTAGCTACATGATAAATTATTTCTCCATAATAAATTCCCTCTATCTAGGAATAACCTTTTGCAACCAACCTAGCTTTCAATTTCTCCACACTACCATCCAGACCAATTTTCTTTTTAAATACCCATTTACAGCCAACATGCTTTCGACCTTCAGACAAAGGTACCAAATCCTAGGTTTCATTCTTTTTCAATGATTCCATTTCTTCATTCATGGCCTCCAACTAGGAATCCGAATTAGACATTTTAATTGCCTCTTTCATAGTCCTAGGCTCATTAGTGCTAGTAATAAAAGAATAGGCACAACTTGAATCCAACATAGAATATCCATACCTTTCAGGTTGTCATCTTTCACATGTAGATCTCCTCACAAGTTGAGACTGAGGTTGTGATTCTTCTTGTTCATAACTCTCAAGACTACTTGATCTCTCCTTAGATTCAAGTACACTTAGTATTCACAGTTCCTCTTTTTACTGGTGTAAGAGGAATTTCAACATCTTTTTCCTTCTCTTTCATCTCTAACTATAAATCCATTGTAGAAGGTTTCAGCTCTTGAAAGATTATACTTTTTTTGTCTACTACCTTCTTAGTAATGGGATTCCAAAGCTTGTATCCTTTCACACCAATGTCGTAACCTATGAAGATACATTTTACATCATTTTTCTCCAATTTAGATCTTTTCTCACTAGGAACATATGCATACGCCTCACAGCCAAAGACTCGAATATCTCTCAGAGAGGGCTTCTTACCTAGCCATGCTTTCATATGCATTTTATCCACAAGCACTGAAGAGGGAGATTGATTTACCAAGTAACATGTCGTAGAAGTAGCCTCAACCTAGAACTTATGCTCTAGACCAACATTGCTCAAGCGACTCCATTTTGTTGTGGAGTGTAAGGTGTATTTTTATGCCTTTTAATCCCATGGTCTTTGCAATACCTTTCAAAATCTACAAAAAAAAATTCACCACCATTATCCATCCTCAATCATTTAATTTTCCTTCTCTAGTTTTTGACTGAAAATTGTAAAAATTGATCACTAGACTTTGATAACAAAGGAACATTCATTGGACCAAATACATCAGAGTGAAAATACATAGTTTTCATTTACATCACCTCTTCCTTGTGATGCAGGAGCATCCTAGGTGAATGAGCAATCAACATCAACCAAAAAAAGGAGGTTTAGTTTTTTTATGAATTTTTTAATTTTGTTGTGATGGAATTTCATATTTTTGTCTTTTTAATTTCATTTCCATGGGCATTTGAATGTCAAGGCATTTGGAGAATTTGAATTTGCATTTTGATATGTAATAATGCTTCCTGGATAAGAGATGGACCAAAACTCCCATTGAGGTTTTCTTGTGGAAGTAACCTGTGCATTTGTGCCTCGCATTTCATTTATTAATTTTTCTGCATTGTAACTCTTCCAAGAATGGGTGTGCAAGTTGGGAACCTTCATGAAATTCCAAGAAATTAAATTGAAATGAAATGGCATTTTATTTCACTTCATGGGTAAGGCATAAAAAGATTGGATTTTTCATTTTCGTTTTAGTCTTCTTGAAGCTTGGGACGACAGACTCAAGGAGGGCATGGAATACCTCCAAGGATGGATTTAGGAATTATTTATTGCAGGTTTATGGTTGTGGTGCAGCCATTGAGACTTCAGAAGTTGTAGGTGCAAATGGGCATAGTTATTTGTGTTGTTGCAGGAGCTGGAAGGAGTGGTTTTACAAACCATTAGATTTGTTGTTGCAAATCATTTTGTATTTTATTTTTAAAAGCTTTGTAAGGGGTTTTCAGATTGAGAGATTACAAGTTGAATGCATAGAAATGAAGCTACAATAGTGTTTGATCATTGGAGATTGTTGATTGCAAGTTTCCTATGCTTTGTTTATGCCAATTGTTATTTTTTTGTTGTTTATGATTTCATATGGGCCATATTGCAGCCCTTGAGTCCCTTGAGGACTGATGTAAATATTGAGAAATAGTTTTTAATGAAATTGGTGATTTGGTTGCAAGTAGCAACCTAGTTTTTATGATATTATTGCAGCAATGTGTGAATGAATATTTCATGTTTATTTTATATTCAAGGAAGGTTTGTGTGTTGTACGAGTATGTGTGGTTCTCTATTTCATCACCTTTCTTGTTATATTGGTGTCCCAACTAATTTTTTGATGTAGGAATAGATACATTTTCTTCATTTTCAACAAAAAATGGACCATCAAATAAGTCAATAGAGCATCATGCTCAACACCCACTACTTGTTCTTTAAATTGTTGCCCCAGCTGATCCTACTCATCAAGCTCTAGCCACATGTTATACTTTTCTTCTTTTGTTTCATGTTCAACTATGTCAATAGAAAAAGAAACCTGCTGCTCTTCCCCATAAACCTCCTCCTCTTGTACACTAAACCAACTATCCCGGTAGACAATGAACCCATCTTTGCAAAGATGGATGATACTAGGACAAGGTGGTTGATCATAGGAATCTTGTTGTATTTCTTAAGGAGTAACAGGCTCATGAGGAACAAAGGGTTGAACTTGTATAGTCACAACTTATTGCAAAGGATGAAGGTCTCTAAAGCTTGGAATTTCAATCTCAAAAGACTTAATTGAAGACACATGAGGCTTACCTTGCTTGAAGCTTGGAATCTTGTACTTGGGAGGCTCCTCTTTCATAGGTTGATCAGAAGTGCAAGTGGTTGATTGGATTCCCAACCTTTGCACCTGAGCAAGTAAAAGCCTCATTTGCTCTTTCTTAACAAACTCCCTTGCAAGAGACTCTTCATATTGTTGTCTTTGTATCTCCATATCTTGATGCTATAGGTAGGCCTGATAAACTAACTCCTCCTGTTGAAAGCTATTCTATTGGACTCCTTCAAATTCACTCATTTTCCTTTGAAAGTATGACAATATATCCTTGATGCTTAAGTTGTCAACACTTGAAGGTTGGCTATGAGGATGGAAATACTGGATGTAGACAAAAAGGCCTTGTTGTGGTTGGGTTTGAACATATGGCTACCATGAGACTTGAGAGGGGGGGGTGGGTGGCAAGCATGTTGAGCATGTCAGTTTCCTTGTGTGGAAAAGGTGTTTGGGTAAAACCAATTGCATGCTCATTGTGCTATGACTGAGAAGGGTGAAAATGGGAAACATCTTCATGGTAAATAGGGTGATAGAACATATCTCCATGAACTAAAGACATGATATGAAATTAAATAGGTTGGGAGTTCATGAAGAAGCTTTAAAACTAGAAAATGAAGACAAAATTTGTAAAGATGAGAACACATACTAGCACCTAGTCTTCTTGAAACAAAAAAATTGAACTCAGAGTCACTAAGTGTGGAGATTTTTCCTCCAAAGGTAGATATCACTAACATACACACCAAATATCAGTAGTGATAAGAAATTTATGTCCCACCGAGCATGCCAAAAACTGTTGTCACATGAAATTAAACCCTCATGAACATGAATTTTAGCATTCCAATGGCATGATGGAAATGAACTCAAGGTGTGATACTTTGTGCTGTGAGGTCGAATCTCCAGAGAAGTTTGAATTCCTCTTTAAAACTATATGTGATAATAATGGTCCAACCCAACATCAGAAAAAATCTACGCTAGACTTAAACTATGAATTACAAGAGGAAAAGGGAGGAGGATACTGAAAAGGGAAAATGATGATGCGCCTAGATTTAAAGTGTTTCTAACCACTCAAGATTGCACAAAACATCAAAGAAGGGGATCAAAAGGACTTACATAGTTCTCCATTTGGTTGATTCCCAAGGGAAAACATGGAGGCTGAAGGTTTTATTGGGTGATGGAAGGAAAAGAAGATTCACAAAAAACAACTATAAACTAAACAACACAACATATATGCATGGGACAAGAAAAACAAGCACTCAAATACGAAGGTAATATATATTACACAACATAAAAAAGGAGAGAAGAGGGAACAATGATCAATATTCATTAATGTGGAGGCATAGATCCAATCTTATAGTTTCAAAGATGTAAAATGCATAATCTGCAAAAGAAAATCTTGGGTAGAACTCAAAGGAAGAACCCTGTGAATGATTACAAGTGTTGCTTTTAAAGTGCAAGCATAAATAAAAACCACCAACCAAACCCTAACCCTAACTCTGGTTAGAAAGGTTTGATCAGGGAATATTGAGGAGTTTCATCCATGAAATCCATGCTAGAACAAGCTTGGACATGCACACCATACCAAACAATGAATATTGTCCAAAAATCCCTCCAAAATGCCCCTGTGAAATCCCCAATCTAGGCATAGGGAAAGTCAGGAAGGAAAATAATTTGCAATGAATGAGAATGGGTGCCCATAAAATCCAATTGCAGAATTCAAGGGAACAATAAATATCATCGTTGAATCCCAAAAGTCAAAATAGGTAGCTAAGGAAGTGGTTCGAGAATTAATGGCATCACCCAAAAAAAACACATCAAAATATGTGGAAAGGTTGGGGCGTTGGGCCTGAAAAGAAACCTTTACTATGCATTAAATGGTCCATATGCCTAAAAAGTAGCACCCTATTGGACATCTAACGTTGGTTATCCCTCATACTTTATACTATATTGGCACTATTGTTGAGCTTTAGAGATTGGGCATGAGGCTTACTGCTTACCCTTACCACATACCAAAGGAAGGCATAAGAAGAAAGAGGAAGGAGGGAACTATGAAGTCTGAAAAGGTCACCCTTTTTGGGCTTCAGAGGTTGGGGAGTCAGCTTACTGCTTATCACAAAGTGGTAAGAGGTGAGACTAAAGAGAAAATCTCGAAAGTCCAAAAATAAGGACTTAGTCGAATTTTGCGAAAATGGAACTTCAAGAGGGAATCCCAAGGTTTTGAGAAGGAAAGAAATAATTAAGGTGGTGGAAAGGAAGAAGCTTTTTGGGGGTCAAACATTGGGAGGATTCCTTACACCATACCTCAAATAATGTAATTATGTAAGAGGGAAAAGAAACATTCGATGATCGGAAGGAACCATTTGACATCGAGGATCAAGGTTGTACTATTTCACTTATCATAAAGCATAAAAGGGAAGACGCATGAGCGATCGAATTATGAAACTACGCCTCAAAGGTTTGGGTTTGAAAGGAGGGCATACTTCCTATCGAAAGGAAGTAAGCCCCTAAGCCCAATCCTCGATGCTCAAAAAGAAAATAGTTAGTCTCTTTTCAAATAGTGCATCAGGGGGTTGGGGGTCAAAGGAAGGGCTTACCTCTTACCATAAAAATGGTAAGAGATTAAGGATAAGATTGAAGTATGATCCCCAAAAGATCAACACTTAGTTGATTTTTGAAAAGGGTAGAGGGAAAGGGTTAAGCCCGATGGGCGAAACCTAAAAAGCTAGGAAGATAAATGGAACTTGAAAGGAGGGAGAAGAAGAAGGATGCAAGGAAGCAAGCAAGTGACAACCCGAAGGTCTGAAAACACAACATTTAGCCACTTTTAAGAACCTTTAAATAAAACTCAAGCAAGATGGCCCATGTAGGATCTCTTCGATTGATTATCAATGATGGGTCATCAAAGGGTGGCATGAAATGACAAAAACTACATTGGGTATTTTTCTAACTAATTTTCAAACTTAGTTTACCAAATCATTTATTTTACATCGTCACTACCCTAGATTAATCATTCCTATTGCACTAGGATTTTATTTAACTTTATGCTACCTTAGGTTTCTCCTATTAATATTATGCTAATGTAATTTCACTCAAAAATTATACTATACAGGAAATTTTATTTTCTATTTCCTATCATGATTTTCTTCCTTTCGTAACAACCAATTTTATTTAGTTTTCATCTCTAAATCTTAAAGTCCACATCAAGGATAATATGATTTCAAAAGGTATTACTAACATTTTTGATATAGTAACCACATGATTTAGTTATGAAATTTACAAGTGTGATACTTTAATAACATAAGGAATCTACTTTTAAATCATCCTAACAATCATTTTACCTCCTAATTGCATAAAAAAAGTAATGCATTTCCACATCTTATACCTATTTTAACCATAGAATTCAAAAACACACAAGAAGTAGATAGGCCTAGGTAAAATTTCCACTCCTAGATGAATTTTGATTAACATAATGATCATTAGCAAGGAGTTTTCTATACATTTAGATACTAATAGACAAGAGATTAAGACATAATTTTGATCAAAATTTAATAAACATCTTATAACTATTTCTCTACACTTTGTTTCACCTATGTTTGGCTATAACCTCCAACACTTTTTTCCTAGGATATCATTCAACCTTCTCTTCTCAATTATATTTCCTCTTCTTAATATTCTTATAGGACTTTACCATCTATAAGATTATTATTCACACAATTGTTAGAAGACAATAAAAAAATACACCTCTTTACAAAATTTAAATTTATCAATTTAAGTCTCTTAGGCCTAAAGTTTAAATATCCAAGTTAATATTGATCTTTTCCTAGGGAGGTGTGATAAAAAATTATTAGGGTTGACTAAGCAAAAAACATAGGTCATAAAATAAATCAATGTTTAAGCTTAATTTTTCAATAAGGTAATATAAGAGATCATGTTTTTCGATGATTTCTTAATCTTGTAGAAATTCAAGAGCACTTGGGTAGCATTTGCACAACCAAAGATGAAAAATATCAAAAAAAAAAAAATTGGATATTTTTTATGTTTTTAAACTAAAAATTAATCACTAATTAAATAGATGTAGAAGGATACATTACTTTTATCAAAGAGTGAGAACCCATAGTTGATAAACCATCATGCATTGATATGTAAAAATTATTATGAAATCCTCTATTATGATTCATTTTATTCTTTCTACTTTTAGTTACATGTAAGGGAGTAAGGAAAACACATTTAAACCTAACTATAACATTGAGGTGTAAAAACTAGCCAATTTCAAACAGCATTTTAAGATAATATTATCACAAACATACACACCACAAACACACATAACAAAGATGACCCAAAATTTCCATGAGCTCCCAATCTTTAAACAATCACTTTAATACCAAATGTCATGCCCAAATTTTCAAGACAAACATTATCATAACAATACATTTTTTTTTTTAAAAACCTAATAGCTACTAGAATGGCATTTTATGCCCACCTTTTTCATAGGTGAACATAACAAAACTGATATTTTTTGATAAGTAGGAGGTATTTTTTTTACTTATCAATTGATGAGCTAAAGGTAGTATAATTAATGGTTCATAAGGCACAACACTTGCTAAAGTTCTACAAATGGGGTTGCAAGCTATGTAGGCTTAACCTTAAGGAAAAATCCATGGTTAAGCATGCTTGAACTGGAGTAGTACTAGGATGGGTGACCTCCCAGGAAGGTCTAATACTTCACCTCTATGAGAATCACCTAGATGCAATGAGTGCTAAGTGGACCATTCATTATCATTAGATATGGGTTCATGAAACATGGGCCAATGAGTTTGACTCAAAAAACTACACACTTGATTATTGATAGCAATATCACAACACCTTTTTTGTAAGATCATTAAACTACCAATATTCATCATGTTCATCATGAATAAATAATATGTGTACTCATTGACATGGATCATACCACATCATCATAAGCACACCATTTGAAAGTGGGGACAAATTTAATGCAATTGGTTGTTGTGGAGTCCATTTTTCTCACCTTATTATTATGGTTACTAGGTAGGGTTAGGTATCTTTACTCAAGACACCTCAATGGAGGACCACTCTTGAGTCATTCCCCTTAATTGTACTATGTGAAATATGGATAGTCAAGTCTTCCAAACGAGACTAAAACTAAAATTATTTAAATCACCTAGACCAATTGAAATTGAATACATCTTTGAGTAAAATTCCTAGCCCTTGTTTAACCATAATTTAAACTTATCAAAAATTGAACCTCAAAATATTTAAAGAATTTTTAATCCACCCCTTATGAGTTAATCACCTTAAAGGTTTAACAAACCCTTGATTTAATTAATATACAAATCAACATTTATTTATTATTATTTAATTTATTTATATATTTTTCTCTTTTTTTGTTATTATCCTTAGTGTTTAAAAATAATTAGATTGTAAGATTTGGCCCACACCTTGCAATTAAAATTAGGGTATTACATTACTTCCTCACTTGAATTAAATGTAGAATGGATCTAACATTTTCTCTTGTTCTAGAATAGATAATTTAGTGGATTAGGAAACACAAATAATATACTTAAATCTTCATCAATATAGTTAACATCTGAAAACTAAACTAAACTTGATGCACTATTATAGGATAAAACTATAACATAGGGTAACCCACATTAATTATTTAATCTTGAAGTTCAAAAAAATATATCAAAATAATTCTCCTCTTCATTTATTTAATAAGGAATTAATTTTAATTTGGTGACCGGCCCTATTCTTGATATCTAATGGCACATAAGATTATTTTTGTAATTTAAAAAAAAAAACTTTCTAAGTTCTCACTTAATGCATGGATACTAACTTCATGAACCCCCTCCAAAGGATAAATTTTTATTAGATTATAATTGTAAGATTAAGGTTCCCTAATGAATTATGCATTAAATCTCATCCATAAAATGATATTAAATGGTAGCCTAAAATCTAGGGCACTTTGTGGGAGCCCTAATCCAAAGGAAAGCAATCTCTACTTTTGTTTCCCTCCTCTATTCTTCATTGCCCTCTTTTGTTGCAGGTTGAGATTTCATGGATTTTTTGAGCCCAAACATTCATTTTTCTACTACTGAGGAAAACCATCGAACGTAAAGACATTAGAATATATTAATTTGAGTTTACACATTCCTTTCTTGAATATATATATATATATATACAACTTACTTATAGGGTAAAATCATCTCTATATAATGATATACACAACCTTATGATTACATTAATGTCAAATCTTGCAAGTTTCATCTGAGCTACACCATAACAACATACGAATTAGCTTCCTAGCTATTTAGAGCAAGATCGTAAAAAAAATATAAAGAATCTTAATTCATTTTTTTATTTTTTGTTGTTTACTTATGCACACATAATAATGTATAAAAAGGAAATATGCATGCCTTTGGGAGGTTGTGTCCCCCGTGCATGCTCACAATGGGTGTGAACGACAAGGTATGTTTCTGGCTACCACCTTCATAACCTCTGTGATTTTTTATTAATGTTTTTTTTTGGTTTTTTGTTCTTGTATCTTATATATAGGCACTATGCATAGTTGGACAACACTTGAAACCATTGTTGTGAATAAATGTCTTGCACCTAGTTAATTCACTCACTAGGTAGTTAGGGGACATATTCAAATGTTAAGTTTACTTAAGATTCTAAGATTCCTTATAGAAGTCTTAGTTGTCATATCTAGAATTTATCTTTTCCTAGGTAGTTATGAGTAGTCACTTGTCATGATCTTGTCTAATCCTATCTCTCACCTTGCCTTTATAAGCAAGGCATCTCATGTACATTTGTATATTCAACCAATATTCAACTTGCATTGTTGAATCAAGCTTTCTTTCCATTTTCTCTCTCGTGGAAGATATTGTGGTCTAGCAACTATTCTTGGGGGTGTTGAGGAGTCACCATTAACTCCTACATGGTATTAGAGCTCCAGTGTTGTAGAAAATATGAGGGTATTATGTTAGTTTGAATATTTTTCTAGGTACATTTTGGGGTTTCAAGGACCTCACGATTGAATCCAAGGTGTCAAAGAAAGTTAGGTTTTCCTTTTGTTCATCAAATTTGGTTATGTTTTGCCTGATCTATGAGGTTTTCAATTTGAGGGTTTTATTTGCAAGATTTGGAGGTAGCTGAAATTTTAGGGCACTTTGAGCCCAAATCGACCTCACCATTGTGATTAGGAGACTTGAGAGAGGAATTTTGATATAAAATTTGACTATATTTGGAAAAGTTGTTTTTGAGACAAAATTTTTTTCCTAGACGTGCCTCCTAGGTCGTCATCTTTATTTTGCAAAAAAAATTATGTAGTATTTATTTTGTATCGAGCATATTTATTTAAATTATTAGAGGTTTTTATTAAAAAATTTGAAAAATTTATGGTTTCGGCATTTACTGGGGAATATTCCTTAGTTGTACTTCTACATCATCTTTCGCCAGATCCGAATCGTACTTTCATTGGCATCAAATCTGTCTATGTGGTACTTTTCCTTTAATTCTTGTCAGTATTAAGCTTTTTCAACGCAAGTTCTACTATTAATATAAGTTTTATTAAACCCTTGTTTTATGTTAAAAAGGCCGACAATTCAAGGGTATAGTGGCTATTGTTTGGGGTCGTGGTTTTATTACTCGTGGGGGGCTAAGCCTTAGGTAGCAAGGCACCAACTGCCACCCCTATTCCACCCACTCACCACCAGTGGCAATGTTGGTGTGATATATATATATATATATATCTAGTGGTCATATGGAATGACCAAGCACAAGGATTTTAAGCCCCCAAGTGCTATTTGAACCCCATGTGCCCTATTTTTTTTTCATTTTGCAATAACTTAGGCTAACAAAGGTCACTTTTTTCAAATAAAAAATATTGTCGGAAAGTTGATTCTTTGAATTTTCTAGTGGTGTAGGTGATTTTTCAGAATTTTGATATTTTTTGGTAGTTTTTTATTGAATTCAAATCTTGATTTTTGGCTCTCAAGCTCATAAATTTTTGCCATGATCTTCGATTTTCACAATTCTTGCAACATTAGAAAGGTATTGAGGAGCTATATATAGCAATCCATGCACTTTTCATGTTTGTATCATAGGTACATTATGATTTTAGTTTTTCTAGGTGGGTATACTAGAGGATACTGATATTTTGTTGGGAGGGTGTTTTTTTTTATCATTTACTTCATTTTAGCTTCATTATATTTGTTGATCTTATATTTTATTAGTTGAGAAGTGTATTATCATTGTAATCATGGGTTATGCAACTCATCCTTCTATAATAGTTTTGACCTAATTATGAGTCATGGAAAAAAGGAAATACACATTGTAGGTTGCTAATATTTTGTCAACATATAAGAAAAGTAATAAGAATGATCATATCATAGGATTGATTGGTTCTACTTTCAGGCAAGCATCCTCAAAGAGACCTATCATAAGATATTGAATCTCATGCCACACAATTTGGACCAAAGTTTGGGAGATTTTTAAATCCACACAATCCTCCATTGATGATCCTACTTCAGTTTGCCTCATTCCACTTGATGATGTTGCTATGATGATAAGACCTTAGAGGAGTTTGAATATGATGCAAAACTTGAGCATCTTAATGATGATTCTCCAGCTCCTACTTTCTAGTTGAGATCACACATTCATTTTTTGTTGGTGATTCATTGCAATAGGTATCTATTTGTCTTCCTAATTGGGATTCCTATTTTGAGACATTACTTATTGTGGAGTCTCACATTTCATATTTGGAAGACCAATTTGAGGGTTTATCTCTCCTATTTGATGATAGTCATGGATCAACTATTATCTTCATATTTAGAGTTTGTTCAAGATCAATTTCCACTTGTTCCTAGTTTGTCATAGTTTTTTGTGATTGGGCATGTACCTGATTAGATTGTGGCATCATCCCATATAAGAACTTGGCAACACATGAGAAATTTCATAGACACAATCTTCAACATATGGATTCCTCTTCCTACAATTCCTATTAAATAGGAAGCATTCCTACATTTGTACTTGGTGTATCTTCTTCCTAAGGGGAGAAACATTGTTTGTATGTATTTGATTATGTTTTATCTTTAGACATTAACCATTTTTGTAGATCACACATGTGGGGAATATCTTGTCTCTTTTTTCTTATGTAATATTGATTGTATATTTATGATAGATAGTCATTTGGGGGTATTATTGAGTCTTCCATTCAACATGTTGTTTTGTTTTGTTTTCTCTCTTTTGGAGATGAGTTTTTTCCCATTGGGTTTTCTCATTTTCTTCATTTGTGAGAGATTCCATTTGTATTGAAAATGGATACCTAACATCGCCTCGTAGCCGAGACCATATTCATTTTCATCTTTGCATAGTGTGCATGATAATATTCTCCCTAAGTTGCACTTAAGGGGGGGTGTTGGTGTGGATAAATTCCTTGTACCTAGTTAATTCACTCACTAGGTAATTATGTTCACATGTTAATTTTACTTAGGATTATATGATTCCTTCTAGAAAGTTCTCATATCTAGAACTTATCTTTTCTATGAGTTAGTTGTCACATGTTATAGGATTAAGACACTTGTCATGATCTTGTCTAATCCTATCTCACCTTTCTTTTATAGCAAGGAATCTCATGTACATTTGTATATTCAACCAATATTCAACTTGCATTGCTAAAGCAAGCTTTCTTGCCATTTTCTATCTTGTGGAAGATATTTTGGTCTAGCAACTATTATTGGGGGTGTTGAGGAGTCACTATTAACTCTTGCAGAAACTACATGGTAATAGAAGCAACCCGCATTCATTTTATGTCTTCGATATATGTATAATTATAAATTTATATACATTTATATGTGAATATTCTTTTTTTTAATTAAATAGAGGAGAATTAACTTACATGTATCATTTCCAAGTTTTCTCATTATACTTGAATTGGTGAGAATAACAATTTGGACACAATGTGAAACCAAAAAATAATTATGCATAAAATTATATTTATTTTCTTCATTTGTGTTTCAAAAAATATTGCACATACCTTGAATGTGCCTATGTTACCAAATTTTAAATAGAAGATACTAAGGAACTTAATGTTCCCTCTAAATAATTTAATTGAAGGCAATCAAGAACTAACTATTTATTTATTTATTTCAGTTCTAAGAACTAATGATAATGCATTTCATAAGCATAAAATCTTCAATGAGGAATAAGTGAAGTAAAACTACTATCATCTAAAAGGTAACTAGGCATATCAAATTATATTTAATACAACATGATGTGCAGTCCAAAACACACAAAATTTAATAATATTAATTTTCTTTCAACAACACTTAGTTTACTAATTGTGCATAACTATTATTCATCTTTGAAGTTAAATATGTGAAGGTAGGATGTCCATACAAATCAAATTTTCAGTCCTAGCAAAAAATTAAACTTGCAAGAAACTCTCCTATATTACCATTAACATTCATATTTATACAACATGATTTATTTATTTATTTTGGGTACTACTGATTTCATTTTCTTTCATTTGACATTGTTTCTCTCTCATTCTATTATAAAATTAATTAAAATAAACTATCACAAACACATTTGCACAAGGTACATAGAACTCTTCCAAAAAATAGATCTCTTTATGAACTCCTCAAAACTTGCATGTCAAACACTAAGAAACACTTTTTTCCATGCCAATGGGGCTTACCTCCCAACTATAAGCTTTCTGACAAGCCACCCTTGTGCCAGAAGGTATCAAGGTAAACCTCAGCTCAAATCACATTTTACAAGAAGATATAGATCACTATTGTCATCCATACACAAACAATTTACAACATAATTTTTCTTATAACCAAGGAATTACAAATTCATTGAATTTTTTTAAGATTTGAAATAGAGAGATGAGGAAACAATCTCTCTCCCATCACAACCCACTTCACTAAAATCAAAACATATTCATGAAGAAGACATCAAACCATCACCCAAACCATTTAAATTGCAAACACAACACAAAACTCCACTTATATCTTAACATTTCACAAACTCATAAACACCCAATTTATTGAGATGACAAATAGCCATTACCAACATAATTTCCAAACACAAGAAGACAATAAACAAAGTATTCAAAATAATTGGAAGCCTACCTCCCCAAGCTCCAAGAAAATTATTGGAGAGTCTAAAGATGTTATCCTCCATAAGCCTTTTCCCATGATCTTCTTCACTCAAATCCCCATCTCTTCTCCAAGATCTTTAAGTCCTTCCACAAGCTCTTCCTCAGATCCTAAGAAAAATATCAAACAAGATAGAAGATAAAAATGAATGAGGAACCCATCAAATGAAGGAGAGAATATATCATGGAAGGAGAGTATATATCATGGATGTCATGTCATCATTCCTCCTACAATGAGGAGATGATACATGCATCATAATCACCCTTTCTTCCCTTTCCCAACAAACCCTAAAGGAGTGGTCCCCACAAGATTCTCACATGTGTGGGCATTGGGATAAGAGGTGTACTTGTATACACTCTTTCCCAAGCAAGATCCTTGACAAGAACTCCTATGTGTGAGGTCTTGGAAATCCCAATGAATGAACTTGAGGTCTTGGAAAGCCCAATGCATGAACTTGGGGGAGTGGGTTTTGAAGTGACAAGTCACTTACCTTCACTCACAAGCCACAAAATCGTCATCCACTTCCCAAGGCATTCAAGAAGGGTCAAATCAAAGCCAAAATCCAAGGTATAGGTTTGAAAAGGTATCCAATTTATATGGGGTTGACCTAAGGGCCCAAAATCACTCAAAAAGAATGGGAAAATGTACTTTAGGACCACCTAGAAACTCATACAAAACAAAATCCGATTTTTCCTAATTAAGATAAAACTTGAACCCACTACCACTCACTCAAACATTAAAATACTCAAAAAAAATATTTACAAAAATAAGACTTCACATTTACAACAAATAAAACATTTAGAGATCATAGTCCTAATCATGGACTAAGGTCATGGCCTCACTAGGAACCACATGACTAGGGTTTTCTTATAATACCTCTTATTTCCATTGACCATGGGAAGTTGCTTGCATACTCATTTACAATTTCATTAATACGCTCAATAGAATATCTAAAGAAAAATAAATTAAATATGTTGAAATGATCATAAACTATACAAAACCATAGTTTCCATAAAAATCTTAATCAATTTTACCTCTCATTGTATATTAATTCAATCTAAATTTCATACCAACACAAAATGATATCTAACACACAAAATATTTATGATTGTATCAATTCCAACTCTAGTTAGGTTATTGTAATTAATTCAAGGTCTTCTAAGAACTATATTTTAATCTCAAATTCATGTCAATTAGAAGGATGAAATGTAATACACAATCATCTCACAACACCAAATTATGCTTACTATTAAATATTTAGATTATTGTTAAAAAATTGGAGTTCATTCTTTATGGAATCCAAGTCAATCTACAAATGATATAAATGACTAACATAGTCTAATATCATGGTCACTTATTTTGAAATGCAATAATGTTAAACTACTAAGGTGATATCGAAACATTTCTAGGTCTATCGGCACAATTAAGTTATCTACTCAAGAATGGATCTCATACAAGCCTCAACAAAAGATTTGACTAGATGATAATATACATGGTCATCAATAGGAAGGGTGCCACCAAGGTCACACATAAGGTGAGGATTTAAAGGGAAAAAATAAAAGGAAAAATTATAGCCATAATAAATTATTTCCACATAACCCTATGAGAGAAAAATATGTAAACAAGCATTCAAAATCCACCATGCAAAAGAAAAGATAAATATACCATCAAGTTGATACAAGATATACCCTAGGAAAATCTTCATGAGGGAAAAAATAGCAAGCATGATCCTATATGTACTTATAGGAGATCTTGAGCAAGAAAAATGATATCAAGCCTAAAAAATTATGATAGAAAACCTCAAAAACTACTCATGTGCTCATTTTTATAGAAACGATCCTATACAAAACTACCAAGTGGTATTACTCAAACCATGTGGATAACACTACGAGCTTACAAAACCATGTCCCCCTCATTTCAAATTTGGTGTTGAGTTTTCTCTTTGTAATACTAAGTTTTTCTAATATTAAATATTTTTAATGTACAAATCATAATTAAATATTCATCCTAATATTACATACAAGTGGCCCCAAGAATATCTAAACCATATTATGCATGCATCCTTATATTCCCTAGGTGCACCATAAATAAATATTAATTTTACATTATAAATATTATGCAAAGCATACAATGCACTTTCTTGAACAACTTTATAATTGAGGTTATAATGACACCATGTTATATGATGTTTAGATTCACAAGAAGAAACTTTACTTATCACAGAATTTTGTGGTGGCATTTGAGGATTGCACACTAATGGTATGGTCCTAACCAAGAAATTGTTAGGAACGTGATATTATTGGCCCACCATGGAACATGATGCATGTCATCATGTCACAAAATATACAAAATGTCAAAAACATGGGGACCTTATCCGTTTTTCTTCTCAATCTCTCCAATTGATCACCACTCCATGGCTCCTTTCTACAGGGGGCCTTGATCTAATTGGCAAGACAAATCCATCATCCTCCATCAACCATGAATTCATCATCACTACCATTGAGTTCTCCACTAAGTGGGTCAAATCCATTTCCCTTGAATATATATCATTGGTCAATTTTTACAAAATATAGAGGGCTTTGAGGCACATCATAGGTCATTTGGGTCATTTATAGATCCATATGCCCATTATACCACTTAAATAGCCTTAAAACACCTCTAATATGCCTAAATAAGCTATAAAAGTGTAAAATATCATAGAGGAAAAGGTAAATTCATGAGAATAAGATAATTAAGTGTTATTATGAAAGGATATGATGGAAAGGAATTATGAAAAGGCACTAAGAGGCTATATAAAGAAGGGGAAAATGAAAGATAACAGTGTAAGAGAGCATAGAGTCATATGGAACAAATATTTATGAGAATAAGGAAGTGTGGAAGATATATATATGGATGAATCATGATAAATAAATTATAATACATGTATAAGACATAACAGTATATGAATATATGATGTTATAGATGTATATATATGAATGTATAAATTCATTATAATTTGGTTTATACTTCTTGCATATCTAAGTTCTTCCTTTTTATTGCATCAGATCAAGGTTGACTACACATATTAGAATATTAAACCTTAGACCTCGGTCAAGGTTTTTCTCTCAACATTTGTTTCTATTGTGGGCACCTTGGTTGTTGTTGCATAAGGAGGGATATCATTCCAAATAAATAAATTAGTATTAAAAATTTAAGAAGTGAAATTTTTGGTTTTTTTTAAATTTATTTCATTGGGAAAGAATGAACAAAGAGTGAGGAAAAATAAAATTCAATGTGTGAAAAGAACATTTTAGGAGAAGAATTGGATAAAGTTAAAAAGAAAAATGAAGAACTACAAAAAGAAAATAGTTAACTAAAGGATAAAATATTAAAATTGCAAGTTGAAAATAATTTATTGGAAGAAACCTTGAAAGAAAATAACTCTCTAAATTATAAGACCATGTTATATGATACTTATTGTGATACAAATGATTCAAATTATTCACTTGATGAATCATTTGATAAATGTAATATAGCTAAAAGTTTTTTTTTTAAAAAACAATAATGATATTTTTGAATCTACAAGTCTTGATAGTTGTGATGATAATGACAAAGGATGTTATCCAAAGGCTGTTAGCTTTAAGATGACAAGAAGAGTGGGATATGCAAGAAAATTTATTAAAGAGCCCATTTTACCATTTGTGAGGCTAAATAATGAAGGTCCTAGAAATAGAAAAGAATATGATGTCACAAGTACAACAAGTTCTAATAACTCTATTCAAGAAGTGCATTGTTCTCATTGTCATAAGAAATGGCATAGAAAAGAAATGTGATGGGATCTTCATATTTGTAGCCTTTGTGGATTGATGAATCATTCTGAAAAATGTGTTGGAATAAAAAGTGGAAGAAGGAATCTATGATAGAATGTATGAAAATGAATTATGAATAGATTGATGCATATAATTGGCAAAAGACAACATATATGTTTAAGAGGTTGTACAAACATAAATATTTATAAGTGAAAAATGATATAAATTAAGAAAATTTTAAATGATTGAGTACATATAGAGAACATCAAGGGAATGCTACTAAGGAATAATTACTTGCCATAAAGTAACAAGGCACTAAAGTGATGGTATAGAGAAGGGAGAATATCCAAAAAAACATGATTGCTAGGACAAATTAGGGAAAATTCTTGGGCAATAAAATGAAATTAAGGGATGTAAGATGAACAAAGTAGTAGAAAAAATGCGATACGGAGAATAAATTAGAGGAAGAAAAAGGAGAAAGAGAAGGAACATGGTAGTTAGAAAAAATGTTGGGAGATCACCGATTGGTAGAATCATTGAGGCCATAGTATATGGACTTGGATAAAATATGATTTTTTTTAAGGATTGACTTAGAGCGTGCCAACGAGGGTGTTGCTAAGAGTGCCAATGGGGGTGTTGATGAAAAGGAATCAGAGCAAGCCAAAGGGTATATGGATAAATAAAGGTAAAGAAAAGGAAAGGTCCCAAGAATTGATGGATCAAGAGGAAACTATGGAGAAACCCTATAAAATGGCAATACCTTGTATATTTATGATATAAAAGTGGAAATAAAAATTGAAGTGAGAAAAATTTAAATAAAGGAAAAAGTAATAAATATTAGAAGAGAAAAAAATTCCAAAGTATAAAATCTCCTATATTAAGAGACCGCATGAGGAAATGACCCTCTTTGATCACATGCCATCCCTAGTGCTGAACTTATATTGAAGAAAACAAAGAACATATTGATAAATAGTTGAGAAGATAAGAAAAAAGAAAGGAACATAAAATATGGATATAAATAGTAGTGCCTATATTTAAAACAATGATGGGATATAGTGGAAAATACTTTTGATAAAAATTAAAATCTTAGTATGGCTTAATCGTAAGAGTTATCCCATGGCTGGTTGGGAGGGTGGCTCTCCACAAACGTAGTTGTGGAGAGTCAGATAACACGAAAAAGGTGATGGTGTATCGATTACTCTACTGGTTGGCTGGGTTGATGGTTAATTGCCTGCAAATTTTTAAATGGAAAAGGGTGGCAACATTTAACATCAATTTTTATAATTTAGTCGAAGTTGGGTGTAAACTCTCTCATCTACGGACATATGGGTAAACTGCTCCATGTTGGCATACCTCTTACTGTCAGATTAGTGAGCTGGACTTAGTGTTTTGACAACCTTAGTATCATGAGTCTTACCTCAATTAAATGTAAGATAATTATGGTTTTAAGTGTAATATGCCTAGCAATATCGAGCGGCCTTTTCATAAGGAGGTTTCACATTCTCGAGGGATAGTTGCTTGTTAATTGAATGACTCATATCATTCACAAAAGTTGAGGATTATTTATGATGATCCTTATATTCTTCCTTCATATGTTCAGTGAGTGGCGTGAGCTGTATTTCTGATGGCATCTTGGGACTATCATATGCCATTTGAAGGGTTAAATTTAGTATCTTCTTAATTGAGTTGTATGGCGATGTTCATTATCAAGGTCTTTGCGAGTGAATTGGCTTGCATAGGTATGGATACACCCATGCAGTTGCTGGGCAATAAGCGATAGATGGCCTTTTTGGGTCTAGTGACTATGCTTAGGTTGGAGCATATTCTTCACAAACTAGAATTCATCACCATTGTAGCGGTAAATTTATTACAGGTAAAGGATTCATTAATGGTGGCGAAGGGTATCAGGTCGACACAAATATCACTTCTAGAGTGTTAGCTAGTCTTTTGGATGCAAATGTATCCAAGTAGGAAGCGAAGTCTTAATGCAGAAACTATTCAAGAAGGATATTTTGGTTGGTTTGGATGAGACATTGGTTGTGGCTGCTCTTGGGGTTGGAATCCCTCATCCTCGTGAACTGGATCTTTTCGAGGTCCCAGGGGGAATAGTCAAATATTATCCCTTCATACTAGATTTGTATGGGCTAGAATATGTCGAACATCACAAGTTGGCTACTACGAGGGCGGCATTTCTCAAGAATTTTTTTTATCTTATTCTTGTGCAGGTTCTACTTGGAAGCAAGAGTTTAGAATCTTTGTTCAACAACATTATTCTTTGTAATGGTCGATGGATGGTATGTTAAAATGTCTATTTAGTGTTAGGTCTACCTAGGGAAAGTATGGTTAATTTCATGGATATGTTGTTTCTTAGTTTTCTAGTATATAGTAGTATGACCTTGCACAGTCAATTTTGGGGTTTTCATTGACATAATCTGGTGGGTGTGTTTTAGGTTTCGGGGCTTTGTTACAAGGATTGGAAATGTGAAAAACCTTTTGCCCCTATGTATATGGGCCAACTCTATAAATTTTTGAATTATCAATATAACTACTCTCTTATGCATAAAAAGAATCGTAAGAGTTATCCCAAATATGTTGGAATTGGAGATGTTAAAAATTATCTAGAGAATATGAAGAAAGAAGAGTCATATGAGGAAATTATAATAAGGGAAAAGACTACAATAGAAGCATGTCACAAAAATAAAGAGGCATACTACAAATTTCCATTCACATAGATGAAGAACCATAGAAAGAAAGGAAATCATGAAGGATACAAGTGGTTCCACCAAGTTGTCTTGAGGGCAAGACATTGTTCTAGGCTTGGGGAGAATGTTGGCAAAATATAGAGGGCTCTGAGGCATATCATAGGTCATTTGGGTCATTTATAGACCCATATGTCTATTATTTACCACTTAAATAGCCTTAAAACAGCTCTAATATGCCTAAATAAGCTATAAAAGTGTAAAATATCATAGAGGAAAAGGTAAATTCATGAGAATAAGATAATTAAGTGTTAATATGAAAGGATATGATGGAAAGGAATTCTGAAATCGCATTAAGAGGCTATATAAATAAGGGAAAAGTGAGAGATAAGAGTGTGAGAGTGTGGAGTCATATGGATTAAATATGTATGAGAATATATAAGTGTGGAATATATATATGGATGAAGTAGGATAAATAAATTATAAGACATGCATAAGACATAAAATTATATGAATATATGATGTTATGGATGTATATATATGAACGCATAAATTCATTATAATTTAGTTTATACTTATTGTATATCTAAATTCTCCCTTTTTATTACATCACATCAAGGTTGACTACATATACCTGAATATTAAACCTTAGACTTCGGTCAAGGTTTTTCTATCAACATCCAACAAAATTCCGAATTCATCCCCCATATATTTTGTCTCTATCGTATTACTCTACTATTATCACTAACAATGGAAAATTCTTTAAAAACCATGAGGTTTGAGACCTCTATAACCAAATCCACATCAAACATAAGTGCTCCACTCATTATTATCGACAAGATAGTGGACAAGCTAATGCATCTAAAAAAACCCAAGTTATCAAAATCCTTAAAAAATGTTGTCAATGATGTTGGTTGTGAATGAAACTTCCAAATCAACCCTCGCCTTATTGGTATATCACACAAGCATTCATACCCCTATAAGACCCAACACATGTTCCCTCATCTTTGGCAATGAAGCCATTCTACCAACCAATAACAGGCTACCTTCCTTGTGCATCTCTTTGCAGGACTTCATCATAAATGAATAATATAGAGCACTTGGCATGGTTGTATGAACTAGAATTTCTTGATGAAAACTAGCTCAATATGCTAAATCACGTCAAAACAATACCAAATTAGGTTCCACCATAGTTACAATAAGTGCTTCAAAATCAAACAGTTTTAATTTGGCGATTTTGTTCTTAAATAAAATTAGAAGAATAAAAATCAATACCATAAGAAGAAAGAAAAATTTATTAAATCATTGCTAAATATAAATCAAAAGCATACAAATTAGAGAATCCATGAATATTTTTATGTCCAGCAGTTCAATGCCTAATTTATTAGCATTAGTGTAATAAAGTCAAAAAGTAAAGATAAAAATCACCCTCTAGTGAAAAGCATGTTTATGACATCTTGGGAAAGTACCATGATGAAAACCCGCTTGTATAAATCATATGTAAGCTCAATCAATTTCTATTTCCACAAGCATTAATTACATTTTGAGGAAAGTTAAAGTACAATTCACCCATATATATTTCATATAGTTCATTTGCATATTTTCAACATTCATCCACCCATATCACCTTTTTCGTTTGGTAAAGCTTTGTATTACATCATGATTCATACTTTGAATAACTAGAATGATTATACCTAATAATAAGACTTGGCATACTGACCTATCCCTTATCATTGTTGGTTTGATTTGTCAATGTCAAAGGTTTGTCATTGATGTCAATTGATGTCAAAGGTGCTTTGTCATTGAGTGCCAAAGTTGATTCATAGTGAAGGTTTGTCTTTGGTATTGACACTCATTCATTCCACTATCCATTCTTTCATGGTGTTGTTGCAGTGGTATTGTGAAGGTACTTGTTCATATCTTTCAAGGTGTTGATGCAAAAGTGGATTTCTAGGAACTTGCCATGATATTATAAAGGAAACATTAATGGTGCAGGTTGATGGTGTTTGTTGATTGAATTGTCATTGTTCCTCATTGGTGTTTGATGCACTGTCACAAAGAGTTTAAGTTTGTTGATGAAAAAATGGTGTTCATGATTCACAAAGTTACTTAAAGCTAATGTCAAAGTCTTCTTGTTATTTTTAACAAATATACTTGTACTGTGCATCAAATGGTAGAGATCATGGGCTGAGTATACCTTCATGATCAGTGAAGGCTTCTTGTTGATCAAGGCTTGTCAAATGTGAAGGTCTTAAGACCTAAAACCCTAGGTCTTTGTTTTCATAAAATACCTTGTATTTTTTTTTGACTTGAGATAACCAGTCGAGGGTCACCTAAGTGACCACTTAAAGGGTTCGTCCACGTTGAATAACCGGTCCCTTAACCGGTCAAACATGCTAACTATCTTTATTTCACCGCTCAAAATAAAATCAATGGATATTATTTGTTTTAAGCATTGGCGGGATTAAAATATCAATGACTCATTGTCAAAGCTGGATAACAGTTGGTTCCACAGAACAATACTTTGACAAGTTTATGAGTGTCTTCAGTTATGCATAGGTTTTGTAACTGTTTTCAAACAATAATCGGTTAAAGATCTTTGCCAGTTTTTTTTTGTGTGTGCAGACAGTTCTCTGTAAGGTGTTGGGAAGACTCTGACAGTGTGTATTTTCCGAGTTAACCTGCAATGAAGAAGACTTAGAAAAGGAAGTGTTAATGACACTGTGTTATAATGTTCACTTTGCACAGTCTATATAAGATCCATGATCATTTGTCTCTGCAAAATTGGGTTCTAATAGTAAGAGATTTGCATGCAACGATATCCTTTTAAGATCAGTGTAGAAGACTTAAATGTGGTACTTTTGAAAAGACCGTTTTCATTGCATTGATCAGTGTGATCTAAATGGAAATCACTTCATGTGTTTGAAATTGTTCTATATAAGCCATTGAATAATATGTAGATTGTGGCACAGGTTGCAGAGTATAGAAGCATGATGGAATGTTGCAGGGTCATTGTTCATTGAATCAACTAGTCTGCAATATGCTAAATCTGGAATATATTGTAAATAGAGTAGTACTCTGTATTTTGTCTTCATTTGTAGTGAAGTTGATTTGTGGAGTTGGTACTCCTAAAAGTTGCTAGAGTTAGTGCTCTATTATACAAATGAGACCTAGAGTTGGTGCTCTATTGTAATCAGTGAGATTATGGTTAGTGATACTTAATGAAGATTTTGATGAGATTGGATAGTGGTTTTTCCCTACTTAGGGTTTTCCACTTAAATACTTGTGGCATAGTTTCATTTGCAGGATTCTATTGTTTTCTATGTCCTTGGCATGTTGACATTAATTGCTTTTACAACTATTGGGTTGATTAAGAACTAGTTTTATTAGATCACTGATTCACCCCCCCTCTCAGTGGTGCATTGTATTCCGACAATCATTTATAGTGACTATAAAACACAAACAAACACACACCTAAACACATCACCATCCATTGCATTTTAGTAAAATAATCCCTTGTCACTCACTCATTAGTTATTTTCTTCCCCTCTTGATGAAATTCTTGTTCAAATTTATACCTATAATCCCAATAGATATTTCACCCCTAAAGGTTGACATCACTACTCACAATCACAACAATCTACAAATTGGTTTTCAACCTGGCGAGAGGAAAATATTTATGTATATTCTTTGTTTGTTTTAGTCATATTTAATTTTATGTTCTTTTATTTTCAATCTAAAATATACTCTTCCAATATTATCATGGTTCATTATATCCTATTGTGCTTTAATGATACGTTTGTTGGGGAATATTTACTATTTACCTTTTTGGCATGCATGTATGAGTCAATCCTTCATGCATATGATAAAACAACAAGGTTTCATATGTTATATCAAATTTAGGTTGCTTGATACATTTTATTTTTTTCAAAATCATTGGCATGTACCTATGTACAATTCTCACAACCTTTTTCTAACTAACTATCCAAGGTGGTCCATGAATATTTTTATGTCTATGCAGTTCAATGCCTAATTTATTAGCATTAGTGTAATAAAGATCCAAATCTTATATATATTCAAAAAGTAAAGATAAAAATCACCCTCTAGTGAAAATCATGTTTATGACATCTTGGGAAAGTACCATGATGAAAACCCGCTTGTATAAATCATATGTAAGCTCAATCAATTTCTATTATCCACAAGCATTAATTACACTTTGAGGAAAGTTAAAGTACAATTCACCCCTATATATTTCATATAGTTCATTTGCATATTTTCAACATTCATCCACCCATATCACCTTTTTTCGTTTGGTAAAGCTTTGTATTACATCATGATTCATGCTTTGAATAACTGCAATGATTATACCTAATAATAAGACTTGGCATAATGACCTATCCCTTATCATTGTTGGTTTGATTTGTCATTGATGTCAATTGATGTCAAAGGTGCTTTGTCATTGAGTGCCAAAATTGATTCATAGTGAAGGTTTGTCTTTGGTATTGACACTCATTCATTCCACTGTTCATTCTTTCATGGTGTTGTTGCAGTGGTATTGTGAAGGTACTTGTTCATATCTTTCAAGGTGTTGATGCAAAAGTGGAAAGAGTTGCAAGGTGTTGATGCAAAAGTGGATTTCTAGGAACTTGCCATGATATTATAAAGGAAACATTAATGGTGCAGGTTGATGAGTGTTTGGTGATTGAATTGTCATTGTTCCTCATTGGTGTTTGATGCATGGTGTTGATGTTTGACTGTCACAAAGAGTTAAAGTTTGTTGATGAAAAAATGGTGTTCATGATTCACAAAGTTACTTGAAGCTAATGTTTTATCAAAGTCTTCTTGTTATTTTTAACAGTGTCTCTCTCAATATACTTCTACTGTGCATCAAATGGCAGAGATCATGGGCTGAGTATACCTTCATGATCAGTGAAGGCTTTTTGTTGAACAAGGCTTGTCAAATGTGAAGGTCTTAAGACCTAAAACCCTAGGTCTTTGTTTTCATAAAATACCTTATATTATTTTTTTGACTTGAGATAACCAGTCGAGGGTCACTTAAGTGACCACATAAAGGGTTCGTCCACGTTGAATAACCGGTCCCTTAACCGGTCAAACATGTTAACTATCTTTATTTCACCGCTCAAAATAAAATCAATGGATATTATTTGTTTTAAGCATTGGCGGGATTAAAATATCAATGGCTCATTTTCAAAGCTGGATAACAGTTGGTTCCCCAGAACAATACTTTGACAAGTTTATGAGTGTCTTCAGTTATGCATAGGTTTTGTAACTGTTTTCAAACAATAATCGGTTAAAGATCTTTGCCAGTTTTTTTGAGTTTTTTTTTGTGTGTGAAGACAGTTCTCTGTAAGGTGTTGGGAAGACTCTGACAGTATGTATTTTCCGAGTTAACCTGCAATGAAGAAGACTTAGAAAAGGAAGTGTTAATGACACTATGTTATAATGTTCACTTTGCACAGTCTATATAAGATCTGAACATGATCATTTGTCTCTCCAAATGCTTTGATTGGGTTCTAATAGTAAGAGATTTGCATGCAACGATATCATTCTTTTAAGATCAAGCACAGTGTAGAAGACTTAAATAACCGAGTATCAAAAACTATATGGTACTTTTGAAAAGACCGTTTTCATTGCATTGATCAGTATGATCTAAATGGAAATCACAGGTGAATGGAGTGTGGGTTTAAGGAATGTTCATGTGTTTGAAATTGTTCTATATAGCAGGAAGCCATTGTTTTTTTCATGTTCATGTGTTTGAAGTTGCTCTATGTAACAGGAAGCCATTGTTTTTGTACTATCCTTTTTTATTATTCAAGGAATGTGACAGTCATAATGTGTGCAGAGATTCAGCGAACTCTTAGTCACATATATATCAGCATGATGGTCATTCATGTATGCAGGGTCATTGTTCATTGCCCATATCAATTTGTTCATTGTGTTTGTTGAAGAGGAGTCTGCAGAGAGATATTTATTCATGTATGCAAGGAGGATTACATGTTGAAAGTTTGTATGTGGAAAGGGGGAAATTGTTGATCTGGAATATATTGTAAATAGAGTAGTACTCTGTATTTTGTCTTCATTTGTAGTGAAGTTGATTTGTGGAGTTGGTACTCCTAAAAGTTGCTAGAGTTAGTGCTCTATTATACTTAGTGAGAATTTGGTCAATGAGACCTAGAGTTGGTGCTCTATTGTACTTAGTGAGACCTAGAGTTGGTGCTCTATTGTAATCAGTGAGATTATGGTCAGTGATACTTAATGAAGATTTTGATGAGATTGGATAGTGGTTTTTCCCTACTTAGGGTTTTCCACTTAAATACTTGTGGCATAGTTTCATTTGCAGGATTTTATTGTTTTCTATGTCCTTGGCATGTTGACATTAATTGCTTTTACAACTATTGGGTTGATTAAGAACTAGTTTTATTAGATCATTGATTCACCCCCCCTCTCAGTGGTCCATTGTATTCCAACAATCATTTATAGTGACTATAAAACACACACCTAAACACATCACCATCCATTGCATTTTAGTAAAATAATCCCTTGTCACTCACTCATTGGTTATTTTCTTCCCCTCTTGATGAAATTCTTGTTCAAATTTATACCTATAATCCCAATAGATATTTCACCCCTAAAGGTTGACATCACTACTCACAATCACAACAATCTACAAATTGGTTTTCAACCTAGCGAGAGGAAAATATTTATGTATATTCTTGTTTGTTTTAGTCATATTTAATTTTATGTTCTTTTATTTTCAATCCAAAATATACTCTTCCAATATTATCACGGTTCATTATATCCTATTGTGCTTTAATGATACATTTGTTGGGGAATATTTACTATTTACCTTTTTGGCATGCACGTATGAGTCAATCCTTCATGCATATGATAAAACAACAAGGTTTCATATGTTATATCAAATTTAGGTTGCTTGATACATTTTATTTTTTTCAAAATCATTGGCATGTACCTATGTACAACTCTCACAACCTTTTTCTAACTAACTATCCAAGGTGACCACCTATTCTTCACCCCTTCAATTTTCCTCAACCCTCTTGCCCCTTTCCATGTTGGCCTAACCTATTTTTTATTCTATTTCTCCTTTCAAGATCCCATTCTCATACTATGCACCTTCTTTATTCTTAAGGGGCATCCTTCCATAATCCTTAATTCATCCTTAAATATTTGGAGCATCTTAAATTCAAAATCCAATCAATTAGTTGATCAAGCAATACCCTAAGTAAGAAATCCCAAGCATAACTTTTTCACTATCACCATCCCACCATGGTGCTCATGATTATCTTTTCTTCAAAAAACCATTACTTCTCTTAGTCTCAATGACTTGTAGTCACAATGACACTTCGAAAAAGGAAAAAATGTAGATACATAAAATTATCCTAACATCATTCTACACTTGTGACTGATCATAGTTAATTAATATAATATGGTAAGCACTAATTAATTAATGATTATATTATTTAATTATTCTAGCTCATCACCAACTAATTAAATAAATGTGTTTTGATCATTCTAACCCATTGTCACATCTAATTAAATAATCTTACATCTACTTCCATCCCACATCTAAATAGTAATATTATTATTTATTGTTTCAATTTCCACCTCACATAGAAAATTAAATAAATAATATTGTATTATTTAATTTACCTATATTCCCTCCATTTCCATAAATAAATGACCAACTTATTCATTTTCCCTGTCATTTTTTGTTGCAACCAATTTTTTTTCTTCTATTTTTTAGCCAAATTGTCTCACTCCTTGGAAAAATTTAATCATGGTCATCCATCTTCTCCTTGGTCCAAGGAAATTCATGTTATCTATTTTCCACCATCAATCTTCTAAAAAAATCCCCACCATTCATTCTCCCTCCCAAAAAATCATAAATGAAGGTGCAAGTTCCTCCAAATTAATCAATCATCTTTAATAGGCACATACTACAAGGTTTTTGGAGCAATTACTTGAGAAACCACATCCCAAATCCTTGGAGAAAGTACACTTCACTATAGGATTCAAATGGTAACTCTATTTATTTATTTGTAATTATTTGAATTCTATTATATTCTTAATCATGAGATTTGTAATTAGTTCAGAATAGGAAGCGACTTTTTACGTTTTTATTTTTTTGTTTAAGTTCTAATCTTCTTGTTTATTTTGGGAGTTAAGGTGTCTCAACCTTTACAAACTCCTAGAATTATTTATTTATTTTATATTTTCCTTTAATTTATTGAAAATTATCATATATTATTATTTCAATTAGCCTCACATGAAAATGGGGCATAGGATTTTGAGGTGCCATTATTTTGGACCAAGTGTTGGTACTTTTTAAGGTGTTGTAGGAGGTATTTAATATGGGTAAATTTAGTAGATTTGATATTCCTACTTTTGTGGGATCATATAATAGCCTAAGACAAATTCTTATGAGTGTGTAAGGTCCAAGAATAGAGGGAGTTATTGGGGATGTTGACTAGAACTATGATAGTTGTCATAACTGTGATTTGAGGATATTATAAAGCAAAAAATGGAGCACTATATTTGGGGTTTGTGATGACATATGATAGGTGTAAGGAATTTACTATTTTACGGTGGATTTGATTTCCCATGACTTGGGTGCTTTATTTTTCCACCCAATTTGGGTGCCACATTTGAGAGTGGTTTTAGCTCATGGTTTTGAGTTTCATTTGGTGATTTTCATGTATTTAAATCTTCTTTAAATTGGTGTTTGAGGAAGTGATTTGGATATGAGAGTTTACAAGTACATAGGTGTTGTGGTAATGTTGCTAAAATTCTTCCAAGTTTAATTGTTGATTAATCACTCCTATAGAGACTTGCACTTCAAGTGCGTTGTACTATTCTTTCAAATCATATAGTACATAGTGTAGGTTTCTAGGCAGAGTTTTTCTCCCAAAATGGTTTTCTTCATATTAATCACTATAGTGTGGTTACATTGTTTATCTATTTATGAATGTGTTTCTTTGATGCAGTAGGGACACCCTCTGACAAATACACACACTTACAATTCACAAAAAATAGATTTCAAACATATTACAAATAACACATGCTTCCTTTTATTGAAATCAACAACAAATTACATACAATATCTTATCATAAAAATCTGCAACAAACTTGGCCTCTCAAACTCTACAAAAAAAAACTCCTCTCTTTCCTCTCACACTCTCACAACAATTTCCTTCACAAGTCCCTCTCATGGGCTGAGATCTCTCAATTTCCCCTTGAAGAAATATGCCTCAAATATGTAGCAATATTTTTTTTTATTAGCTTCTCCAATCTTCAAATTCTTTTCAAATTTCCGCATGAGGCATTGCAGGGTCTTTGAAAACCTTGCATTTCACTTGCTGTATGTAGCACTTAGAATGAAAACTACTACAACCAAATTCATATTTCAAAATATTAATATTAAAACAATTAAAATCACTCCAATAATACCTTTGAGTCTACATACATAATTTTTTATGTTTTTTTTAAATTATGTAACTGACACAAAGTGCACCAAAGGCTGAAAAATGAGTTTTTGCATATCTTCTTTCTAGAAGCTCCTCTTTGCATGATATTTTTAGAGGATGTGTAAAATAACATTCCTAAGCTTTCCACCAAGCCATTTTTTCCTAGTACTAATAAAACTCCAAAAATTAATTTTCTTCAAAATCACTAGCTGAGAACAGAGAAAATTAAATTCTCCCAAACCATACAAGATATGGCTGCAAAATATTCACCATTAAATCTAGGATGCTTTTAAAAATATACCTATGCAAGGATTCATCATGAAAGCTTACCCATTTCCTAAAACAATTTTTTTTTTTGTGCGATGTTGATTGTGTCTATACCCGGATGCTCCTGCATTAGACATGCTGAGTAGGAAAATTTTGTGAGTATGAATCGCAAAATGGAGTTGAGTAGTGGGACTAATATTTTAGGTTGAATGCAACCTACAGCGAACTCTGTCACTGAATTTGATAGAAATAATTTCTTCCTCCGCCTCTTCCAGCACTTAGCCGGGAGACTTGTCGTCCTCCTCCACCAAGTGTGCACCTTCTTCTTCCTTCCTCTCGTGGACTCGTGTCCACCATAGACCAACCTCCTCCAAATACTCTCCCTACTCCTCGCATCCTTCGTGGGATCCAACCCACCATCATTCGACCTCCTCCACCAAAATCCCTCATCACAACCTGCAGCATCCACACACAAATTTGCACCTACAACTTCACCATTATGCATAACAATTGCATATAACCTTGTACTAACAATATTCATATGTACCATTTCTATATTCACTTCTTCTTAGAAATTCATCATCTTATTTGAATCTATAATACAAGATTCAAGAAAACTAATTTTTACCTCTTCCTCTTTTGTTGCTGTGACAACATCTTGCTCATCCTCTACCGCAATGTTTTCATATTCACCAGCCACTACTACCATCATCATCATGTCCTCCAAAGGACTCACAAATGTTGTAATCCTCTTCAACTGCTGCAACATCACATTGCTCCTCGATCTCTGTTGCGATCTCACCATCTTCCTCTACAACTATATCCTTTTTCTTTTCATCCTCGGAAACCTCTACCATAGCATCTTCTCTTTCTTCTTTATCCTCAACCACTGCTGCACTTCCCTCTTCTTTTTTAACCTCTTTCTCTATTCCTTCTGTAGACACCAAAATCTGGTTTAACCCTGTGACTTCAATATTCTTCATAATTCGTATTCTTCATGGTCATGATTAAATAATGTCAATTATTTAATTATTCTCTAAGGTCTTCATTTCTTCTATTAATTAAATAATCTCAATTATTTAATTGATTCACATTTTCTTTATTCTATTTGATTAATTAAATAAACACTTTTTATTTAATTATGTTACTAATTAACCTTATCCTTCTTGTCAAATTAAATAAATGCTTATTTAATTTACTCTATTATACTTCAACTATAATTAAATAAATTCTTTTATTTATTTAATTATTCATTCAAACCTCTTCATCATTAAATTAAATAAATCTTATTTATTTAATTATTCTTCAAATATCAAATATTGAATTAAATGAATTATTTAATTCATAAATCCTATTTTAACACATTCCTCTATATCTAGATAATTGTGCAAATTATCTAAGTATTCACTCTTACTCGACTCGACATCTATTTTAATCGCTCAGTTAACTCTTGATTTAATGTCAGGGTGGCTTTCTCGAGTAATCTCTTCAAATCATTCAATCGTCTAATGCTAACTCAAATGCGTGTACATGTATATTAATTAAATATTCCTATTTAATTAATTAAATCTTGTACATGCATTCGAACAAGAGTTGTTTTAATCAATCTTTATCTTTGTCATGCAAAGACTATTCTTTTGTTTTCAAATAACAAACTCGAAGATTAAATCATTTATTTAATCTTTAATTCTATTTCTAATTTGTATCACTCATGTCACTACTGACAGAACTTTATCATAATGCATGCCTAATCAGTCGATCTCAACCGTCTGTTGATCTTTTGATCTTGGCCTGTCGTTCGAATAATCAAGTTTCTATAAATTGATTTGTCATTCTTCATTCCAATCTCTCTCGAATCTTATGACTTTGTGGAGCAACTATCTTGAAATCTTCGATGTTTTGCTAAATCACTATCATAGGCTATACTTGCATGAACTTTGAAAGTCTGAGGGCAATTATACTACAACAGCAAAATGGAGAAGGGAAATCGAGATGATACATGGAATTACATACATATTAGGTGAGATTGTTTCAGTTTATTTACATTCTAGCTTTCTTTTGTTCTTTGTTGGTTAGCTTAGATTGCATTTAGAGTTCTTATATTTAGATTGCATGTTTGCTCTGATCTGTTTCTTCTGCATTTTCTAGACGTTACATTTGGTGAACCCGACATGAAGACACCATCTTCGCGTATCCGTAGAGTTTTATTTCATTTTGTAGGTTTTTGTATGGAACGACGCATCTGCTTGACGAAACGCTACAATTGACATTCGAAGATGCATCAGTGTGACGAAGCGACGCAATTGACTTTCTAAACCGCATCTAACATAAAAAATGACGCATATGACAAATTCTGATGCATCTATCATTTTCGGAGCCGCAATTGACTGATAAAATACCGAGATGCATTTGACAGAGAAAATGACACATCTGACTGGTATATTTTAGGATTAGATTTTCAATTTACTGTTTCCTTTTCATGGTTTTGTTTTCGCTAATCTTCTATTTTCAGTGTGTTTCTTGGGGAGTTAATGAAGTTTTTGCAGATCAATAGTCAAAGACCAATATCAAATTACTAATGAATCTTTCTGCAGAATGCATGTCGAAGACCCTAGTTAATTCTTTGAAACGGATTGTTTGGTAGTGTAGCAAATCTTTCATTTGGTTTAAAATTAACAAGTGTCTATTGTGTTTGGTGAGAAAGCACAACTGTGTAATTACCCTCATGATTTGGTACATCGAAGTATCCTCTCCCCTTGCGCATCCGTGCGATCCTGGGTGTAAGAGAAACGGTTACCAACTCTAGAACTTGGGTCTATTCTGGTGGAAAAAAGTACTCACCCCAGGACGACTCAGATCGGTAGCACCTTGAACCCGAGGGACTTCCAGCCGGTATATAAAAGTGGATTCTTAGGGAAAGCCCAAGAATCACGCATATGGTTTCGACGAGATTGATCCGAAAGGGGACTCTCGCCGCATGGATCATGCCCTACGAACGAAATGCCCGTATTAAACACCTTTTGTTTTAGAGACCAACCATTTTTCGGCTGTTGCTTGGTATAGTGCAGGGTACAGTATCATGCCCGAAGACACTCACTACTGATCCCCTTGAGTAGAGATAGCAGTTCTTGGGAAGTCATTACCCAAAGAATCTGAAGTTAGTGTGCTCGAATGACGTTAATGAGTCGTGGAGGGGAGCCGATGCCACCAAACTTCTAAGCTATCCGCTCTTGAGAAGGAAAGGTGTTTATCACCAATCTAGGGTATATCAGTGGGCTATAACAAGTATACAAACCCTTGGCCTATTGGCCTAATAGGATTGTACTTGTTTGTTGTCAAATTACACATTCTTTGAGTCCAAAATCAAACTGAAAACACTTTGTCTTATGATTGTCTTTGTTTATCAGAACTTGATCACAGAAAACAGCGTCAGATTTATATCTCAATTCACTGAAACTACAACAGAGTCGCAACTGTTCACCAGAAGGTCACAATTGATTTTTAGAGTCACATTTGTTTAACTTCAAGTTGCATCTGTCATTTTCAGTCGCATTTGTTTAGTGTAGAGTCGCATCTTCCAGATTAGCTCGCATTTGTTTTATGGAAAACCGCATATGTTATATTCTGAGTCGCAATTGCTATTACGAGTCGCATCTATTAGAAACTTAACCACATCTGTCTAACACCAGACACTGAACTTTACTAGAAACACGCATCTGATTGACAGAAAGCCGTAACTGTGAAAGATAACCGTATTTGATAAATTTTGTGACGCATTTTCCAGATTATTAGAAAACCAGAATTCACGGTCACTGTCTAGTCAACACTGTCATACCATTCTTTGATCTGTCTTACTTGTCCTTGGACAGAAACCTGAAACGATTTGCTCATTTTTTGCATCCTTTAGGTATCATTTAGTCATTACCATAGTTGTCCTGATTTTGGGTTTTACTTTCATCTTTGAGTACATAGTGCCTTTAGATTTAAACTTCTAGGAAGGTCACTTTTACAAAGTTTAGGATAGGTCCACCATCTACACTTTAGAAAAACCATAGCGTCAACGAAATCTGTCATTGAACCTAGTCCTATCATCTTATCCTTTGTCCTACAAAGAGTCCTCATAGCTCATCAGTCTAGTTAGGAAACTCAACTTTTCTTTGATCTTCATCCTACATTGGTTCCTTGACTTAACTAAATTGATGCCTTGGTTAGACTTTAGGTAGTTGGTACCCTCGTCTTAGGTTTACATAATTAATTACCTTAGAAGTTTGCTTAAATTTTGCATCTTTGGATATTGTCATTTTAGACTAGCGTCATCCTAGAACATTCCTTATTTTGCATTCAGAAAATCCCAAAAACATAGACTAGAGTCATACTGTCCATAGACGTAGTTTTGCATTCCTTGCATATTAAGCTAATCTTACATGGTTGAAACTAGGTCTAAGAGAAGAGAGAGAGAGAAAAGATGTCGAACCTAAACAAATTCATCAATCCATTTTCCTCAAGACCTCACAAGACTTTACTAGACAAATTCACCACTAGAAACACTCAAGGGCACATTACGACAGAAGACATCGAGGTTGCCGCACAAGACCCTGAATTTGCCTCTTTTGTGGATGAGTACCTAGCAAATGATCATCAACGATACTTAGCCAAATTGCTAGCTGAAGGTGCTACCTTACCTGCAGGATTTGATATCAGCACCTTACAAACTCAACATACACAAGGGACAAATACAGTGACTACCAGTACTACTATACCTCAGGTAAATACCACCATACCATCTGGCATACCTACACAGAGTACGACAGTCCATACATCTCCATTTGGTACATCTGGCATGACATCAGGATTTAATTTCATTGTAGGGGCATCATCATCTACTCCCTTAAGTCCTCTTGTTGGGAGTAAAAGATCTAAAACATCAACTTATACACCAAATATCAGTGTCATGAGTACCATACCACAGTCAACAACCATACCTCAGTCAATGGCCATACCTAGTGTTCAAACCACTAGTACTATACCAAAAATTACACAAACAAGAGGCATTCCCTCATTCCAATATGGCAATCATAATCCATCTTCCCAAATCGGTAGTCAGAATATATTCACACATATTCCAAATCAGAATCCGTTCTCTCATATGGGTAATCAGAACCCATTCTCCCAGATTCCAAGTCAACAACAATTTACACAGATTCCAAATCATAATCCCTTCTCCCAGCACGGTACCCAAAATTAGTTCACACAGATCCCAAGTCAAAACCAATTTATGCAGATTCTGGACCAGAACACGTTTACTAACATTCTGAATCCAAAACCACCTCAAATACCAATGTTCAATCAAAAACCATCACGAGACCTTGGATTTCAAAATACATACACAAATCCGCGTAATCCACCTAGCACATCATTGACCCAGGTTGACGTCTTGCAAACACAAATGCATGCACTACAAACACAAATGGACAACATGGTGGTGTCAACTAAGAAATCCTTTTCAACAAAGGACATATGCCCATTTCCCTTTGATAGATCATTGTACATGACCCCTTTCCCTCACGGGTATGTCATATTGAATCTCCCTAAGTACAATGGCAAATGGAATCCAATAGAATATATAAGGGAATTTTCTACCATATGCATAGATGTCGCTTATGACCCCACGTATCTTATGAGACTATTTCCAAGAAGTCTTGTAGGAATTGCACTAGAGTGGTTTTCAGGTCTAGACTATGGCATCGGATCTTGGGGTGAACTGGCTGAGAAATTTGTTGAGCAATTCTCCTTCAACATAGACCACGAGATAAATATAGCAACCTTGTGTCACACAACACAAGATGAAGGTGAAACATTCATCACCTTCTTCCAGAGATGGAGGACTATAGCTAGTTGGTGTCCTGTCGAGATACTTGAAAAACAAAAAGTTACTATGTTCCAGGAAAACCTTCATGCAAAACTAAGGAGTAACTTAAGGGTACATTATTGTACATCTTTTTCGGAACTAGTGGAAAAAGGGGTTATATTAGAAAAGGATCTCATTGAAAAAGGCCAACTTAAGACATCAACATCCAATAGAAATCCAATTGTGCAAAACACCCCCAATGACAGAAACAGATTTTGGTCTCGCAACAAAAACGTCACCAATGATGGGGTAGTTGATGCTAAAACTGTACAAGTAGGACCAATCATCACATTACAAGGACCTAACACTTCTACCAACACGCTTAATTATGTCAATCAACCTCCCAACATGGTCCAAAATACTCAACGTTTGCAACAACAAAGGAGGTTTCAAAAACGTGAGTTCAATCCTTTAGGGGAACCCAAAGAGTCTGTATTCAAACAATTGTTACAACATAATCTTATATAGCTGCAAGAGCCAAGACAATACGATCCAGGACAATTTAAACTAGTTTGGTGGGATGACAATTCCTTTTGTGATTATCATTGAACTAAGGGACATAACCTACAAAATTGTTGCCAACTGAAAAATATCATACAGGATCTTGTCGAAAGGAGAATAATTGAAGTTAGTGGACAGAAACAAAAGTCATCAAACACTAATCATCAAGTCTTTTCTAATCCACTACATGACCATGGTAAATGAACTGTTCCCAGTTCGAGTACTAAGACCAATATGTCAGCCAACTATGTGAGTATCAAGAATGATTATAATAGTGGAAAAACCATTCATCACCTTCGCGCTGCCGATGAGAATATCAATACCATTACTATCAATACAAATCTCGAGTGTGCAATCAACACTCATCGTACGAAGATCACTATCCAAGGTCCTCCATTGCAGCAAACACCATAGCCTTCCAAGTCACAATATAACCTACTTGACCAGTTGGGGAAGACCCAACCCAAATCTCAATCTTGGAACTGTTGCGTATCTCTCCTGAGCATCAATCCATTCTAGATAAGGCTTTACAAAACACCACAGTCCCCAATGACCTTGATGTTAATCATTTCCAGGAAATGGTGGGCTATTTGACCAATAATCATCATGCCACATTTTCTCAACAAGACTACGCAACCAAAAATACAAACCATAATGACCCTTTACATCTTGAAGTCCTTGTTGATGACACCAAAGTTAGACGAGTTTTGGTAGATGGAGGAGCAGGGTTAAATCTGTGCACTTTAAAATTGATTAAGGCATTAGGTTTTTCAGAAGCATGCGTAGACACAACTAAAAGTATTGTCATTAAAGCTTATGATGATGAGGAATGAAAATCAAAGGGGGTGGTAACACTTCCTATCAGAATTGGCCCTGCAATAATGGAGACAAAGTTCCAGGTCTTGGATCTCACCCTTCCTTATAACCTTCTGCTAGGCAGACCATGGATTCATGCCAATGGCTAAGGCCCCTTCCACATATCATCGTCTCAAGTTTCCTTTACAATGGCACCCAAATAACTATAGATGGTGACTCAGATCCATTCCAATATTGCACCACTCCAAAGAAATCCCTAACGCCAAGTAAGCCCAGAACTAAGAGGTTTCATCAGTCTAATCCATCTCCTATATGTTGGATCCATCCACACCACTCAACATCTTATTTCTACCCTCACTTCCTACCACTCTTAGGGTTGAGATCCAAGACAAGGGTTGTGGAGAGTATTACATGAAGACTTCTTATTGTGTTAGCCATTTGGTTCCTACTAAGTCATATGGTTTACCTACAATAGGTAGGGGACTGTCCATGGTCACTATACATGTTTCTCCCACAACAACTTTCTACCAAATGGGGTGAATTAAGCAAAGAAGCCGTGAGATACGTAAGATGTCACCAAGGCAAGGAAGCTAATGAAGAACCCTCTCACTTGCTCACATTCCTACAGACTATATGGAAAAGGTTTCACAAATCATGCAGCAAGGGATATAATGGATGAGTGGTTTAGGCTTAATCATACAAGAGGATTGAACCAATCTTTGTTTCTCAATGGCCAAAAGGCGTAGGGCTTGGGTTTCAACCGATTCAGATTGGCGATCCTAGTACCACATCACCCTTAATTGAGGAAGTAAGTGCTTCATAAGATATTAAGACATCTCATGAACCATCAGACCAATATCATTGTGACTCCCCTGACTCCAATGAGTATGAGTGGGATTCCCTATCCTCTACCTCTTCCATGGACCTTGACAAGCTATTTGGAAAACTTGACTTAATGTTAAGATCCTCACCAAATCCATTGAATTCCTGTCCACCAAAGAAAATGACAAAGGATGAGTGGTTTAAGCACTACTATTGGGAATCACTTGATCCTACCTCTTGGCAACCTAATACATCTGTTTCAAATAACCAAACCTTGGCATTAGGCCCACCTCTCAATCCGCCTAGACCTAAACCTAAGAGAAAACAAGACTTAGTACAAGACTTTTGTGAGCATATGAACAACTCAGTCTTTACCTTGACCCCATTAAACTTTGATAATTTCGACGATGACATGGCCTTAATCTATCCCCAACTCATTGATTGGGACCAACAAGACACAACTGCCTTAGACATTTTTTAGAACAACGGCTAAATTATTTAGTTCCCTCGATTACTTAGAAGGCATACCAACGGTGATCACAAGGATGATTTTACCATTGACTTGGGACAACAAAGCATATTTTGGGGAACTGCTCAACCTCCAAATAAAATGAGAAAAAGAATAAACAAGATAAAATGGATGAGTCTCTAGGTGAAAACCGAAAGGCACCTTTAGACAATGAAAAAGGAAAAAGAAAGGACGCATCCGAATGTGAAAACCTCTCTGAGGCACCTAAGGATGGAGGTTTGAACATTCTCCCCGTTGCATAGGAAAATTCACCCATGCTCGTTGAAGAATCAATAGAAGTCAACATAGGTACAAAAGAGAACCCTTGACTGGTTTATTTTGCAGCGTCATTGACAACAAAAGTATGTTTGCATTCCCACAACTTTTCAAGACAGAGACAAAAATTTTTCCCGCCTACAAACATGCCCTCGGGTTGGATCCTCGAATTTTTTTACATCACTTTACCCTTACAAACCGTGCATCAAACTAGTGAAATAAAATTGAGGAAAATGCATCCACGCATTGTTTTACCAGTCAAGGTAGAACTCAAGAAATTGTTAGAAGTTGGTTTCTATTAAATCAATCGACTATGCATTGATTTCCAATCTTGTACCACTACCAAACCAACTAGGGCATCCTCGTGATTCACCTTAATTCTCAGAGATATCAACAAGGCTTGTCCTAAGGATTTCTTTGCCTAACATAGACATGATAGGTTGACATGACATCGTGATATGAGATGTTGTCCCTTATGGATGGATTTTCAGATATAATTAGATCAAAATTGCAACTGAAGACCAGCCTAAGACAACTTTCACTTGTCCTTGGGGAACGTATTGCTGGAATGTTATGCCCTTTGGACTCAAGAATGCTAGAGCAACCTATCAACATGCCATGACCACTATCTTTCATGATCTAGTACACACTCTTATGGAGGATTATGTCGATGACCTTATTGTTAAATCCAAGACAAGGGTAGAACATTTACAGGTTTTAGACAAGATATTTCAAAGGTTTGAGAAGTATAAAGTGAGACTCAATCCCAAGAAATCAGGTTTGAGTCAAGTCGAAAGCTTTTAGGGCTATATCATTTCCGGGGATGAGGCATTGAAGTGGATCCGCTGGTGAAAGCAATCACAGACATGCCTCCACCAACCAATCTTAGTCAAATAAGGACATTTCAAGGAAGACTGCAATCTATCAGAAGCTTTATAGTGTAGTTAGTAGATAAGACACATCCCTTTCAACATCTACTTAAGAAAGGGGTAACCTTTGCATGGATAGCTAGGTATGGAGAGGCTTTTCAACTAATTAAGGAATATTTACTCACACCACCAGTCTTAATGCCACCTGTTGAAGGAAGACCGTTGATTCTTTATATTACAACAACCCATTCATCACTTAGAGCATTGCTTGCACAGAATGACGATGAAGGTCATGAAAGGGAAGTCTATTATATCAGTCATACTTTGGTAGGTTATGAGCTCAACTATAGTACCATTGAACGCATGTCTTGGCAGAGTATTTGCTACCCAAAACTAAGGCACTATATGCTAAACCATCAAACGATGTTGATTGATAAACAGATCCTCCGAATATCTTCACAAGGCAAGATAATGTGGCGACCGCCAACAGGGTTATGATACTTTAGTGAAAAGTGGATATCTGCAAGATAGAGAGAGCATAAGGACAAGTTATTGTTGATCAATACCTGATGCAACTACTCACAAGATCACCCATTAAAGGTGTAAACCTTTCCCCGATGGAGTTTGAGCATTTGCAATCGACACAAACATAACATGGAACCACTTTTATGGTCACATACAAATCATGGCTCGTGGGTTGGTATACTATTTATCACACCATAGGGTGATTCCATCCCTAAGTCATTCAAGATTGCATTCCCATGTACTAACAACATAGCAGAGTATGAAGCTCTAGTGATAGGGTTATGCATGACAGTCAAGTGGAAAATTAAGAATCTATAGGTATATGGTGATTCTCAACTAGTAATCAGACAGGTAAATGATGATTATGAGACTAAGGATGAGAAGCTTGCTCCATACAAGCGCATGGCTGATAGCTTTAAAGAGTACTTTGACAAAGTCAAATATCATCAGATACCTCATGTTTTAAACAAGGCAACAGATGCTATGGCTACAATTGCAATCTTCTAGACATTCCTAGCAATGTGCCTAAGTTTGAGTTCTTGGTAGAACAACTTTTGGTCCCAGCCTATGATATCCTAGATTCTGAGATGGTGTGTGAGATTGTTGGTCCCAATTTCCCATGGTATAAAGATATCTATGACTACCTCCATTCTGAGATCATACCCCCTGACCTTTCCAACAATCAACATAGGACATTCTCTCACAAGTCAACCAACACACCATCGTCGAGACACCCTATATAGACGCGCTTTAGATAATACCCTACTGAGATGTCTTGATTCTACTGAAGCACAAGCAACCTTGCGTGGGGTGCATGAGGGTATATGTGGTTCCCATTCTAGCGGTCCTACCTTAGCTAAAAAGATTATGAGATTGGGTTATTATTGGCCTACTATGGAAAGGGACTCATATGTCTTTGTAAAGAAATGTCGCCAATGCCAAGTTCATGGAGACTTAATACATGCACCAGCACAGGAGCTCCATCTTATAACGTCACCATGGCCCTTTGCCCAATGGGGACTCGACCTCATAGGTAAGATCCATCCCACATCATCCGATACCAAATTCATTATCAATCGCCACTCCAGTATTTCCACGGCGGATTGAAGCTATTCCTATGACATACATTACCATCTCTAAGTTTATCTTGAACTATATCATTTGTCGGTATGGTGTCCCTCAGTCCATAATCACGGATAATGGCCGCCCATTTAAGAATCAAGAAGTTTGCCATCTTTGTGACAAATTTCATATCCAACATCACTTTTCCACTCCATACTACTCACAAGGTAATAGCTGCTTGAGGTATCTAACAAAACCATCATTAGAATCCCTCAAAAACTCAAGCCAATGATGTCAGCCGATTGGCATGTTTAATCCCTATGGGTTTATCGCACAAGCATTCAGATTCCCACTGGTGCCAATTTCTATTCAATAGTATTTGGTTTTGAAGCTATTCTTCCTATTGATGTCAAGATTCGTTCCCTAAGGGTATCCTTGAAAGGCCACATTGATGATGAAGAGTACCGAGTATCGAGACTCCATGAGCTAGAATTCCTAGATGAGTGAAGACACAAGGAACTAGACCATCTCCAAGCATATCAGAATCACCTTCATCGTAGCTATTACATGAAGGTATTGAACAAAAGCTTTGACATCAATGACCTAGTTTTAATGGAGAACCCAAAGAATCAAGCAGAAAGAGAAAAACCAGGAAAGTTTGAACCAAACTGGTTAGGACCTTATATTGTTACATAAACCTTTGGATCAGGAGTGTACCAACTCTCTACTCCTGAAGGGGAACCATTCTCCTCACCAATCAATAGTCTTCATTTGAAGAAGTTCTACGCATAGCTTCTGAGAGCCTTGTCTTAATTAGCAAAAATACAAAAAAAAATCAAAAGAAAATATAAAAAATCATTACCAAGGTGAAAACCTAGCAAACAGGCGTCTTGGTAACACCAAAAAAATAAGATAATCCAAAAAACAGTAAAGAAAAATAATTTGTCCAATAGTGAAAACCACTTCAGTGGCGCTTTGGATAGGTACCATGGTGAAAACCTGGCAAACAGGCGCCATGTGTAGTTGACTCTGCTCCTTTGTCTACTAGTATTCTAATCTAGAATTCACTGTACATAGTCCACATCCCTGTACATACACCCTATCCTTGTATATACTACCTATTTCCCTGTACATATCACTTGTCTTTCCTATCTATCACTTGTACATACCATTTTTAATAAGTGGTAGTCTTTCCCATAACCTGGAACGATTGACATCGAGTGCATTTCATATTCCCTATTTTACCCTATTCATAATCAATTGGTCTTATACTCGACTGGGGGAAAACACTTGACATGTGTCATATTGGTTCTTACATCGACTGTGTTGAAGACGTAAAACCATAGAAAAATCCAAAAAACATCACAAAATGACCTGAGAAAACACAAAAACATCAGAAAACTTCAAAATGACAAAAAAATCAAAACATGTCAAAAATCCAAAAACAAAGTCAGAGTCAGTCGCACTTGTCAGTCTGTGTCATTTTTTGAACTACGAGGTCTCTACGTGTATAACGTAGGCAAGGCCATCAATCAATGAGCCCCCAAGGCCGCACTAGGTCAGTCCTTTAGGGTTCGTCTCATTCACTATCACACACATCTTTTATTTGTAGTCAATCTTGTCAATTGGAGTCACATCGAACTACGAGGTCTCTGCGTGTATAACGTAGGCAAGGCCATCAATCGATGAGCCCCTGAGGCCGCACTAGGTCAGTCCTTTAGGGTTTTTCATCACACACAGTCAATTTTCCACACATCATATCAGGTCATGCATTAATCTAGTGAACAAGTCAGCAATGTTTCTAAGTCAAATCAAACAACTTGCCAAATGAAACAATCAAAATAGATAAACTAATGTCTGCTACATGATGTGTCCTTCCTAGAAACAAACATCATCAGAACAATCAACTAATGTTTGCTTCAGGATGTGTCCTTCCTGAATACAAATATCAATAAAACAATCTATGTCTTATATAGGATGAGTACTTCCTGCATATTGACATTGTCAAACAATCAAACATAGCCTTACGCAGGTTATCACATCAATGACATCTGACTCAATGTCTTATACGATACATGTCTTTCTAAAACCAGGCTTTGTCATGCCTTATACAGATAGTCATAACATCGAAAACCGTACCTCAGCCTTATCCTGCAGGTGTATCTCCTAAATCGTGCCTCCCATCAATCAAACAATCAAACAAAAAGACTGCTCTTTGAAAATATTTTATTGCTTTCCACTTTTATGGTTTTATTTATCTTATCTTTTCATTCGACTTTATGATGAGAATTATGTTACTAGCTTTCTCAAGGATGTCCCATGAAGGATTTAGAGAAGCAACAATGTATCAGAGTTCTATTTTCTTTGACTATTGTTTGTCCACTGTCTTTTAAATTAGATTTTGAGTCATGTTACCAGTTTCCTCAAGGATGTCCCATGAAGGATTTTAGAGGAGTGATGACGTCTCATGACCCATCTTTTATTTTGTTTGTTGTCTGTGGTTTGTCTTGATAAAAATACTAGGGCAATTGTGCCCTTAGTATGAGTTACGACAATCCTTGTATGCGATTGTCTGTTGTTAGCAAGTGGATGACCTTGCACACCTTAATCTATGTCATGTCATGGTGTTTTTCTCCATTTGTCTTAGTCCTACCCAATGATGATAGTGCAATACCTTTTGTGATAATAAATAAACATCAAAGATTGCTAATACTCAACATCTTATCGTAGATTGAAATACTGAACTTTCTTTCCACACCATAGTTCTTCTTTCTCGTATTATGATCTGAAGTCCCGCACACAACAATATAAATCATCCTACATACACATACATGTTAGAAGAGTACATACATATAGGCATTTATCATATCTAGGACATCATGGCATAATAGACATTCATCGTCATACAATACAGATCATAAGCATTCCATGTACATAACAAATGTAAATACATACACCATGTTATATCTATATAGCATCACATGTAGAAAGCATTGCACATATAACATCACATTGCAGCTCATAATTATAAATTGCATACATAACATCCATTGACATCATACATGTTAATACATACATCATGACATAGAATCAACGTCATATCATTGGTTGCATAAACACATCATAAAGTAGATACGATCATCCATCACAAGGCATATCATATAAACATCACATGTACAAATAAATGACTGCATGATCAATAAATAGAAATGCATATCATGAGAATTTCCGCCAAAATCATATATATATATATCACACTGTCATAATGTATCATTAAATATGGGAAGCCCATAGGCTATGTATAATCATAATGGCAATGGCTCATACATCAAGAGGTCTTATATCTCAAACCGGCCATCAAGTATCATGTATAGAGTAAAAGTGACTCCATGTCGAGAACCCATGACCCGGTGGACCTCGAAAGTGGGCTCTGTCGATGGACTGGACTACCTTTTCCACACCCTATATAAATCGCCTTGAGGGTCCTGTCCGAGACCTTCAATCGTGGTGTCAGTGCCTGAGCTCCATCTCTCTGAGGTTCATTGTTCCTATAACTCTCGTATTAGGTGGTTCTCTCCACTTCCCATCAACCTCTGGCAAAAGTAGTTGATGGCCCAGTACACAAGATTCTAATCTCTGTGAATCTCTGCTTAGTCTCATGCCTCCAAGCTATGGCCTGATCTCTGTCCATGATGGCCCTGTCCCTCTCCATCTATACCAAATCCCTCTCAGACATCATCACCCTCATCTTCTCCTCCAAGGATGCAATCTAGGCCCGAAGTGTAGTAGTGTCAGAATCAATTGCCTCTGTGTCCACCTATCTCACCCTCAGTACACCATCATCCTCATCCTCCAAATCCTCCAGAATCCTGTCACAGATCTCCCGCTCATGATCATCATCCTCCTCGTCATCATCTTGGTAGGCACCCAGTAAGCCAAGGGCATCAATCTCTGCCTCCTCTACATGAACCTCTGGAATGGCCTCCTCTGCGGGATGCTCCTCCTCTCCACCAATATCAACATGAACCTCCTCCCCACCTCTGCCAATATCTGGCATGGCCACATCCTCCTCTCCTCGTCCCTCCTCACAAATTGGTGACAATGGTTCCCCTCATCCCCTCTGTCCATGCCTCCCTCTCCTACCACCTTGTTGACCACCTCCACCATCATCTCCATCATCACCACGACCTCCTCCACCTCTCCGACCTCTACCTCTGCCATGCCTACCGCACATTCGTGTCCCTCACTGCTCTATCAGCGCTGGCTGATCTGGATCTGTAAGGGGTATCAGCCTATGCACGACCCACCACTGATCATAACCCTCTGTGGTACTTGGGTCTGCGGGACCATCTCTCCATCCCCATGGAGCTTCCTACAATCCATCAATTTCTGCCTCAACAGTAGCCATTGGAATCTATGGGCCCCACAAAGAAATCTCTCGTGAGGACCTCGCGAACTCAGCCCGTCCCCTCGGCACATCATGTACCTCTCTGAACTGCCATAATACACGATCTACCAAATGGCGCTCTATGATGTGGACATGTGAAACAGTCTGCCCAATCAAGTATTGTGTCTAGCGGCAAAAAGGCAAGTGCTCATCCTCATCTGACCACTCTGCGCATCCCAAGTACGATCTCCATGTAAATTGAACCATAGTGTTTATGGCATGCCTAAAATACCCAGTATCTCCCATGTGGTGCTGAGTGTTTTCCCCCATAGCGGAAGGCATAAGGAGCTTCGTGTTGTACATCTACTAT